>PQWD01006025.1:41660-82819 GCA_019425675.1 Leucinodes orbonalis | reverse complement strand
AGATTAATTATAATAAAGTGGATTACGTGTCCTACGGAATTTAATTTCTTATAGGTATAACTATAGAAATGGGGAGACCTATGTCCAGCAGTGACTGCAATAGTTGAAAGAGAGAGAGAGAGGTATAACTAGAACATCGGTGGTTCATGTTTGTGGACTGTTGTCTTCCGATCTGGATCAGGTCAAACATGGCGTCGTGCACATAAATTATGACTTAAGCGCAAAAAATCTAAATTATTTACAGTTTGTAGAATTGAGTGCTGTTGATGACAGCAGATAGCCTATCTTTAGATGAAAAAAGGGGAACAAGCATTGCATATATGGCGCGCACGCCACTGGGTTCAAACACCGCAACGTATCTACAATGGCTTTCGAATATATGTACGTTAACCGACGCTCTTACGGTGAAGGAAACATCGTGAAAACCGGCACACGTCTGCGAAGCGGATTCAAAGTTACGTGAAGTCGGCCAATCCGCACTGCGCTCTCGTGATGACTAAGGCCTATACACCCGGGTGCGCAGTTCCGCTCCCAACAGTGGAACGTTAATGAGCTGATATAAAAAGGCTTATAAACTTTTCTGTGATTAAAGAAAAAATCCTATCCTAAGTCCATTTAGTATAAATTTTGAACCAAGGCGCAATAATTTTAACAGTACAGCTATATTTATTTGACAACTTAAAACCATGAAATTGTTTTCGTTACAGTACAATATTATGTTCAAAAATGCCATAGTTATTATACATTTCAAAACGCGTAATAGGGTTAAAATATATTTTAATAATTAATGACCGAGTGAACGTCACATAACATGAAAAACATGTCAGCTGAACAGCATGTCAAAACAATAAACTTGGGTTTCGTTCCCTCCCGCATCGGCGGAACAAATAAATTTGCATATTTTTTATGTAGGTACATGTGTCATAAGAAAAATCCATAATTTTTTTTACACATTATCAGGTAAAATTTTTGTCCTCTTGCGGATAAAACTGTGTTGATAATGTAATAACATGTAACGCAATATATTAGTAGAATATGGGATTTAGATGCTCATTTTTTTATGTTACAGTGTGTAAAAGACGGTCAGGACGCTCACCTGATGGTTCATGACACGCCCGACCATTGATCACTTACCATCGTTCTTACTCTGTCATGACAGAGAGGTATTAAAGGAAAAATAACAATTGATAGATAGTTATTATTCTCCACAATTCCTGCACTACGCCGGACACTAGAGACAACAGATGTTAGGTCTCCTTATACCCGGTCATTTTACTACTACTACAGTGTCTCATCCCGAAACATAAAAGTGCATTTTACTCCTGTTTCATGGGACGATATCACACCTAGGTACCTAGACAACTCAGTCGAGACTACCAACTAGTAATGTTTTTAATGGTTGGTTTTTTAAGTAAGTAAGATATTTCTATATATACTAAGCAATATAGAAGACAGAGCAGTAAAAAATACGCACTTGTAACTTTCTGTCTGTCCTCTATTCAACCTATCGCAGTCCTGCTGGACTCCCCATATTGCGCCAGATATTCATATAAACTTTCTGCCTGATGACTATGAATACGCACCTGTGAAGTTACTGCCTATTGATATATTGAATATGGAAATAATAGGAATCTTAAACAATACCTACTATTTAGCCATTCCTTTTTCCTGCTCCCGTTAATCAAATTTATAATTATTAAGTTTACAAAGGATATGGTGACATAAACTTAAAAACACACGTCCTAAAAATTTAATATTCTCTCTCTCTCTCTCTTCAACCTATTGCAGTCCACTGCTGGACATAGGTCTCCCCCATTTTGCGCCAGACATCCCGGTCCTCCGCCTTTCTCATCCAGCTTTCACCAGCGACCTTTCGCAAGTCGTCGGTCCATAATTTTAATATTCATTGCACCAAAATCAAGAATTCATTACACTAGCGAAGCTTATTCGGCGTTCATGCGTATGATTACATAACCAGTCCTACTACATGCCGAAGATGTTCGGAAGCGAAAGTGAACGAGTAAGGTAAGCGGCTACAAGGTTTAGAAAAAATGAAAGTTACATTTAATTCATAAGATTTGAGGTTTAGTGTTCCATGTTCGATTCCAGTGCTTTACGATTGTGTGCATGAATTTGTGTTTGTCTGTCTGAATTGGTCCAAGAGTGTTCTATGTTTGTAATGTTAAGATTTAAAAAACATCAATAATTATACATTTTTAGCTTGTTTATCCGTTCTTTAGTGCGCGCCTTGCAAAAATTGAAACTAGACAGCGTAATTTTGCTGGGTAATTTTCTGTAGCATATTATTGGTATTATTAATTAAGGAGAGTTAAAAGCTAACATTTGACCTGGTTAGGGTGGCGGGTAGCAAATGGATGTCAACTGCTAGGGATTGGTCTTCGTTCAGCAGTGGACATTTTAGGCTGTAATGATGATGATGATGAAAATACATCGTATACTCTTGTTTGAAAGCCGGCAACGCATCTTGTAGCTCCTTTGGTGTTGCAAATTTCTATTGGCGGCAGTATTCACTTTCCATCAGGTGATTTGTCAGCTCGTTTGCTCCCTATCATAAAAAAATGCTACAAAATGACTATAAAAGATATCAAAATTAAAAGACACAATTAAGTTTAGGCTCTTATTTTTATAATTTACACCTTGCAATTACTTTAGTATTTTTTAACAAAAAACCTTATAATTTAATATGTATATGTATGGATTGAATGAATACAATTAAGTGAAAACCCATCAAAGATAAAAAAGACCCACATAAGATATATTATAAAACAATATTTGAGCACTTAGACGCAAACAAATAAGGAAAACGAAACATAACACATTTGTCAAAATACAAACAAAAAATCTATGAATAAGTTTATACAAAATCGCTAGAATGCCATACTACAGCTTAATTCATAAAAGTAACATTCAAGTTGCAAACGTCACCTATTGTTTTTGTATTAGGGATTACGCACAACTGCAGTATCACGAGACCAAACCGCATAACTGCACACCTTACCAATCAACTTATTATGACACACAAAGACCGTACCGTAACCTACAAACTGACTCACGTAAACATCGAAAAAGTATTGGCATCACCATTTGCAATATCAACCATATGCGCTTACAATAGAGATGGAATAAATGACACTCGTCGAAAATAAGTCGTCATTGAATTGGAACCTTACTGCGTTGGGTAACTCGGGGAAATAAGTTTTCGTCGCCAGATCCGGTTGACCTTAAGTTACGTAAGCCAGCATGTATTGAGACAACGCTATGGCTCGTATTATGAGGTTTACTATCGGTGCATTGCATGCCAGATCTTGGAAAATGAAAACGAGAGTGCCCCAAATAGACTTGTGTATTTTGCATCGCATGCATTATGCACAATAATGTCATTGAATAATAACAGTATTTAAATGCAAAGCAGTCTACATATTGGTAATTTGCGTTACAATATTTTGAATTTTTTTAGCGTTTCAAACCACATAGAGACAATAATTGGTTAGGAGAGAATGTACTATTCGTTTAATTAAGTATGTATCTGAATACGGAACCAATTTTTGGCTTAAGCCAAAGGCGTTTTACTTTAACTTTCTTTTGGTTAAAAAACAAATGCTATGCATTTCTAACATGTCCTTTAAAAAGGAATATAGAAAGTGATAATAAATTCAACGATATATTATTCAACTGGCTCTCATAAGAGTTTATAAAATAAAGTTATTTTTATCTTAAAGCGCTAAGTTTAGTGGTCTCTTTGGTAAATTAATAGTTGTAAATGTATAGTTTAGGTATTGAATATTTTGTTCTATATAGGTGCTTCAATCATAATATGTTAAAAAAGAAGCAGATGTCATCTGTGTACGCATTGTGTGTGTGTAGTGAAATGTACGCAAAATCAATGTGTATGTCTGCTTCTGCAATCGGAACCCTTTTTTCGGTTGTTTTGTGAGCTAATGTACTGGTAATATTATAAATAAAATATTCTTCTTTTCTATGTCGTAGAGGTAACTCATGCAACAAATGCAATGTCCATGAACAAGAAAGGACCCATTACGTTAATTGGAACTTAATGATATGTAAGTAATTTCATAACCCGTAGGACATTGCCATTGTTTTATTAACACGTCCACAGAATACAAATGAAGTCACTTGTATAAACGCGCGCGTTCAAATTTTAAAGGAGAAAGTCCAATAGCGCGTTACGTAATAATTAAATAATACATAGCATTTCTTTTTGGCGAAATAAAACAAGAGAACTGAGTAGATATACTTTTTGAAAGCTTTTGTATCGCAAACGAACAGTTCATTCACATTTTTGTCTATTCTTTGTGACAATAATCAAATAAATCGATTGCTATCGAAGCCGGTGACGTTTTTAACGTAAATACTTATAAGAGCGTTTTTTAGACGAATACTATTTCACTCACTATTCTAAGAAAAATGTATTAGTGTTAGTAGTTAAAGTTACTTAGTAAGCGTTACTTTTGATATTATTTATTTTCTTTGTGTGTCGTGTGTGTTTTTATTTGATAAAAAGTGGGTAACAAATAAATTATATGATTTGATTTCTTAAGTACATTTTTTAATAAGCATTGATATATTCAATTTATTCAACCCACTACTGAAATGAAATCTTGAATGCATAAAGAAATCAGTATTTCTTGCGACTAAACAGGATGCACTGAGCTTGTACCAGACGGCACTCTTTGGTTCATAACCAAAGGTCAACAAGTGCAATCTGCTTTCTACAGCTCGCTCCAATTTTGGGTTTGATACAGCAACTAATTGCCACAATGAACCGTAGGCGCGTGCGAGCCGTTAGCAGGTGCTAGGTTTAACCAATATGACCTGCTTATTAGCGGTTAAGGATGCCAGCTGTCATATTATAATAAGAATTAAGAAGAGTTTTACTAAATTTATTTCAATCTGTAAGCACTTATCCATTCTTCGCTTTGAACAGTGTCCGCAGATGTAAGGTATTTATATTTAGTACAAAAAGTAAGCAATTAAGCCAACAGGCATCAAGTCAGTAGTAAAAGGCTATAGGTAGTCACTTCTAATATACCAATGACTTTAAAATTAACAAAAGTGCAATGGCTAGTTTGTGACGTAAACAATGTTAAGTCAAAGCATATAGAAATTTCACTGCTTCTAGCTCTTCTCAGAAACAGATGATAACACCATAACATTCATTTAAAATATTGTCAGACGACCACATATGGTTTGCCCTGTGAAAAATATCAGAGCTCATGTAGAGCCAAGCTTCTGAATCTACACTGACTATTTCTACTGACCTTAAGTTCAACTAATTCTACACATATCATCAATATATATAAAGTTACATTCGAAAAACGTTTAAATGAAATCACTTCTTAAGCATAGTATTATTCAAATCAGCATTCATTAATATTTCAATAAGAAATCCAACTTATTTTTTTTATAAAGTTAACAGTCACGGTTGACGTAGATACAAGGCAGTGACAGGGCAGGTAACTACTTCATAACTTTATAAGGAAAAAATCCTAACGCCATTAATTTTCCAAGTGGATAAATAAATAATCTTGTATCAGAATTGCCTATTCAATGAGTGAAGTAATTACACGTTTTATAACGACATTCGTGCATTCTAAAGCTTATACAAGATACCTAGCTAAGCCTGGTACAATTATGTAAGACATTACGCCATCGTGACATACATATTTCTAAGTGTTAACTGTGTTTACCTAGCACAAGTTTTGTGTACTGTGGTTCCCATCATACCATTGATGGAATGAGTTAATGCTATTAAGTGTAAAAAAAGTCATATATCTGCTTTGAGCATACCATGTATAAATACCAGCGATAGTATCTTAATTTTTATTATCTTGTCTTCTATCTTTGTTTGAGGTTTCCTCCAGACTAAAGAATAAAAGCAAAGAGCAGATCAAGCTTTTGAAGTAACATTAGGTCAACCAAAATTAAGAATTTTTGTAAGGCCGATAGATTTCTATAGCAAAGTAAAAGTTAGATATCAAATGATTGTTAGTACTATTTACAAAAGATGACCACTGCGCTGAAGTAATCAAATGCATTGAGATCTGTATCTACCAAAACACCTCCTTAAAAAGGTATAGGTTATAGGTACATGACTAGACAAAGGTCGTGTTAATTCAAAATAAGAAAATTTGGTACCATCTCTCACTAAAATTAGACAAATTCTGTGATGAAAGTAGTACTATCAGATAAAGAAAAACTGTTTGAAAGAGGTAACTCTATAGATATCATGACGGTCACAATTTTCAACAATGAAAATTGCAACTGACATTGCATATGCTTAACGACCTTAAATTGAACTTCATTCCACGAGGGAGTGCATGACAAAGGAGTGTCCACAATAGCCTAGTGGGCCGTGAACAATCACAAAAACTATAAAAGTGACCTTAAGGTCGAATGCACATTGTCAGTGCAGAACGTATCTAATTGACTGGTGGTTTGATACAGATTGTCGATGTCTGTGGACCTCCCACCAGAGTCACTTGTGTACCTTTCTGTTTATGACAGTTTATCTACAAAAAAATGGCGGTTAACTCGCCTAAATTTGGTCTTAATTGTTTGTTAAAAGCAGAACAGTATTGGTGAAACAAAAAAAGAAACTTTTCTGATTTTAAAGTTAACCATTATTTAGTATACAAAAACATATCATATTTATAAACACCTCGAACTACAGCTTTCTAAAATTATTGAGTACTTATGATCATAAATTGACTATAATTACCCAGAAAATGTTCATGTTCGTATATAACAAAAATACTCAAAAACATCCTTGAGGTACAACCGTGTTATAATTTTAACACACCCAATTTTGTATCGGCTCCACGCAATATCAACATCGTCATTATCTAAAATAACACTAACAAACACTCGACGAATTATACAGGTATTATGCACAAAACAACATTCTTAAAGTTCAATTTGCAATGACATTGACATAAATTATACCTAAGCGAACGCCTCAGAGCACGACGCGGCTGTAATTTTCTGCTAGGAGTGCATTTTGTATTATAAATTTTGTAATATATTACGAATACATAGCTAAACGAGAATTTGCAAGCCCATAGCGCTAGCAAATACTAGAGGCATGGCCTTGACACAGTGTCTTATGCACCTCATGACGCTGCTGCCAATGATATTCTGTATATATAAAGGTAGACACGCCATCCGTGCCTCAAAAACTAACCGCCGAAGAGAATATAGTTGTAATCTCTTTGTTTAGATAAATGTACGCTCATTCGAAATATGTGTATGTGTGCTGTCGCTGCACTCGTAACACTTATTTCGATTGTTATGTCAGCATATCACGAATCTATACTTTTTACAGCATTGGCTGCTGCTGATGCAATTTAAACTCAATGACTGATGCATGAAATGACTCTAGATTGTATGCATATCGATGTGAAATAATGCTCCTCGCGCGTAAGGTTGTCTCGTATGATTGAGACTCGTGAATTTTGTTGTTTCCGTTTAGTTATGGATGCCAGTGACGTGTGTATTTTTTTTAAGTTTAGAATAAATCACACACACGTTTACAATTATAACACTATGTTATAATTGTAAACGGCTTTTTACTGCATTGTTTAAAAGGGGTTTCATGAGAACTTTATAAATCATGCTTTTGAATTCTTAACAGAACTTTTTTTATAACTAAGTAATTATTTTATGATTATCTTTTAAGTAACAAAAGCAATGCTTAAAGAGACTAAGAGTGCAGTATCTTTTTGTTTGTTTCGTTGTTGATGTATTACGTGGTACGTGTTTTATCTTCGAAGAATACTTGGTGAATAGTTACTTCATTTTTTTATTACGTACATAATATTAGTTACAATAAATACATTTACTAATCATTTGATTATTAATCTAGAAATTTTGCATTATTTCTTGTATTCAAAACTTTATTGTGTGGCATCTGCAAATTATTGCAGGCACCTGTATCATAGTGGAACTGCTACCTCCATTGAGGGAACCTTTTGTTTAATATTCTTATAACGGGCTCTAAACTCCTTAAACTTTTTGTATCATCATAATAATCAGACTAAGATTTTTTTTTCAAATGAAACGTTGGCGTGAAATAATTAATAAATAATTCTTCCAAAGAAAATCGTGGTAGATAACAAATACAATATTCTCCCAAAAGTAACAAAAACTATTGGCTAAAAAGCAGTACAACAATAAATACCTACTTAAGTTACTAAAGAAGACAAAAAATAATTGGTTGAAAAAGAGTTTTGTACTGTTGAGAAAAATGCATCCAAGAAATTCATTTACCATTTTCTACATTTTACTGCCTGCATTATATACGGTTAATGGGGACATTTAATGAGCTGATGATGATGATAATACACGGGTATATTTACTTAGTTTTTCTTATCGATCTATCTAAAATAATATCGATATTGTGACTGTTTTCCGAGCTATCACATGTATCGATAGTAAGTAACTACTATGGTTAATTCAGTCTGTTGCCGGGAACATATATTAATAGTTATTATTTTGGTTACGCGTAACTCGCTTGCGATAGGTTGCAATAATTATCACACATTGAATGTCGTTTCAATAATTATCACACATTTGCTAACTAGTTTACTAATGATAATATAATACCAGCAAACTTCAATCTTGCCTTACCTGTTGACGGTTCGATTATCGTATTAAAATACAAGTTCAATAAGTTAATTATATTTATCAGATGCAAGCAACGTATAATATGTTTCTTAGGGTTCTTATAATTCAGTATATAAATTAGTATACACATAAACCTCCTTACTCCTTACTGATCGTCTAATGTTGTTTGATCACAATATAATAATTTATCTAAGTCCGTTAATTGAAATAATATAAAAAATAACACATCCGACAGCTGAATAAGGTAAAACGGGACATCGAGCATTGCATAACCCAATGCGATAGTTGCATCCATTATGTATGCATTCGTGTCATATGATTTATTACTGCATGCAAATCAACAGGACATTTTGGTGCGAATATCTGATACGATCCGTTGTTTAGGTGTAGTCTTCATAAATATCAACTCGTTCATTTTATATCGCAAGAAATTCAAAACAAGGGACTTTTAAATTTCTGCCTGGTTAAAGAAATAAAAACCAAAATAATATATCGTACTCCAAACGTTGACATTGCTAATCCATATTAAAATATGTCTACATTTTACTGAAACTCAAAACACTAAATGAGTCGACCAAAATCATCAAACTTGCTTTACTCAAATTATCGTCATAGTTGTTATCTTAACTTTAAACAAATGTATACATAAAGGGCATGGATCTAAGTTTATTTTAAAAAACATAAAGCTAAGAATAAGTAATGCTATTGCCATTTAAAAACAAGCCTCCCTCCAAATACGATAGTCTACGCTTATATCACAAACGTAGTAAAATCTTATTTACGTGACAACTACTTCTTGTTCTCACGTCACTCCATTCACTTATAACTGGCGTGGGAGCTAAGTGAGATACCGATGAGATAAGATGGTAAGGATTTTAATGGGTTGATTGTACTGGCGACTTATTACCATTCCTTCGATCCGTCTTTCCCTTTTGAGCGAAAGTGTTTATCAAAGGAGGTTAATGTATTTTATAGATTTCTTTGTTTATACAATTCTAAGCTTGCGTATTTCTAAGGCGACATAAATGTAGGTCATTAATGATCTCATACGAAAGCAATTCATATAAAAATTCACAACACAGTTTATTTGATTTTTCATAGAAGTAAATTGGATAAAGATTTTTTTACATATCTATTTTGATTTCAGTTATTTAGATACGTTGTAATTTGCAAACGGTTCTTAGAAATAGTAATATACTAACAATATAATACAATCTTACATACTTACAGTTTGTTACAAGGTTTCTTGTCATTCTAAACAAAAAATTCGCAAATCGAATATCACACGCGGTTCTATACGTTTCTCACAGTAACATATTATTACATTTAAAATAACTTCCTAATACAAACCTTAAATCTATTGTACTACGAAATACAATCGCGAACCCATAGTACCCCAACACGCTCCCACACCTTAACTCTATGCACCATCAGCCGGCAATGTCAACAGAGGCCTTACGCAACTAGACCTCCGCAGAAAAATCTACGTTTCTAAAACCCGTTCACCGACTTCGCTAACTTAAGCACCAGAGAATAGAGTTCAATATCGCGTGCAACATACCTGGGTCCGATTTGAGGTTGCTAATACGTTACGACATAAGAAGCATGGGTTACTTTTAGCGCGCCGTGGTTAAGTTTGTATTTTATGGAGTTTGGTAAGTTTGATGGAGACTTTGAAGTGTTTTTGTATAGGGAACATCAAAGCCATGAAGGATTTATTACGTTATATATATATGTATATATGTGTGTACGTAATGAGGCTGAATGTGGCAGAAAAAATCTATCAGAGAAATGCGATAGCCAGGGACGACAAAGGACTTGGTCTCTGTTTTCAATAGAATATGTTCAAAAATATTGGAAATATTTGCATGTTGCATTCAAAGGTTACAAATGAAAACAGCATTTTGTGGGACCAAGTCTTTTTTCGTACCTGACCATTTTTTCTGCTACAATTTTCTGCCAGTTTCAGCCTCATCTGCGTACGTATAGTATAATTACTCTTCAACCTATCGCAGTCCACTGTTGGACATAGGTCTCCCCTATTATATTGCTAGTTTTGATAAAAATGGTCTTATTAGGATTTCTGACCTAGGATTTGAATACCCCGAAGGGCGCTCATAGTAAAGATCAGTTAGTTTTTGCCGAATTGGCTAAACGCAGTTGTAGGCACCTACTCGTAATTACCAAAACAGGAAAGTCGATTCCGCGATTTTCAAGACATGTTAAGCTTTCGGCTCCTGCTTGCATGCGTAATGGTTTCACTTATGTTTTTGTTAAAATGATTTGCAAGTGATGCAAGTTGGCATTAACAAAGATTTCTCGACAGCAAATCCCCAAGCCGAGAGCCTGCCTATAAATCCTAGTAAGTAATATTATGATATTAGTTACTAGGATTATACAGAGCAGCAGACCGATTGCGCTAAATTTTAACAGCCATAACGTCACTACACTTGGACCGAAATACAACTTATTAGTCAATTTCATATCGCGCTTACAGAAGAAATTGAACCTTAACATTATGACATTACCGAATATCGAAAAGTCAACAAATACAGGATCGGAAGGATATCGTAACTACACCCATATTATAATTGAGACGTTTCGTTTTGAAATTACGCGATCGCCCTGCAGAGATGTACTGTGGAACAGTAAGACTATAATTTGTAGTCACAAAACATCAGGTGAGGTTTACACCATAGACAAATTCCAATACCTAGATAGACTAATGGTTATCCTTTCCTTATGCCTGCATGTATTTCGTGCTCTGTGAATTAGAATTGAAGTATGTCTCATTTACGATATCCCATGACTCAACAGTTATGGTAGAAAATCTAATACTGAATAAATAATAATAAGGATATATGAGAATTGTTATCACGTTAATACGTGGTCAGGAATTGGTAGAATACACTACGAGATGATAAATTCTCTCTCTCTTTTTAAATAATATGCTCTACATTCATAATTACTCGTCATCATGTCTCGTAGTTATGTTAGACCATGTATACATGTGCCTTTTAGGTTGGGCTGACCAGCTGGTTAAGTAGTTAGAGGTTTGTTTTCTGCTTTGTATGTGTTAATAGTAACAAAAGTTGGCCAAGATAGAGGTACTTGAGAATTTATGTTAATGAGCAGTACGGAATCTTACGCATTTTCATTTCAAAATATATCTACACATAAAGAGGCCTGCTATACCATAAAATCCTTTAAGTTTGTTAGGCATAATTTTATTAGGAATACGAATTATGCTCTTGTTCTGCAGTCTTCGCCCTTGACTGTTACCAGTTGATTGACGTAAGAACTCCCGAATGTCTAGCAGTCATTTGTTATTATAAAATCCCGGGAGTACCCTTACATAGAGGAACATCGTAACATGTACTGAAGAAGCATGATCACTCTTTTACGTATATGCCCATCTTACAAAGCTTCTGATTACTAAAAATTTTTTTTCTAATGATGAACCAATTCTGTGCTGGTCATGTATGACGCAGAACCGATGGCTGTGGTGCCAACGAGATCTGGAGTGAAAACCGCGTAATGGTAAGCGTAGTGTGGGCCCGAGCCCAATGGAACGACGATATACGAAATGTCGCTTGTCGCCATCCATTCATACAATACTTATTTATCAGTTTTATTTTAAACACCAACATTGTAATATAAGTGATCGTACATTATACCTACTACTTATTCATGTTTTATGAGTCACACATAATGTACTAGTACTTATGTATTAACTTCGCGTTAGTCAATGCAACTCCTGACAAGTACACTAATTTACTAAAGTAGTGACGCTTCTTTTAGTAACTTTAACCTTTGTTAAGGTGTAATAACCACGAAGATCTTGCCTTTTAAATAATGTTTATTATTGGTAGAATAACCTAGAAGCTAGAAGATATTTTGGGGACATTTGAATGTACCAGATTGCGTAATCATTTCTAATGAAAGCAGGCCGCAAACGTCTTAATGATCAGCCTATAAAATCCCACTAAAGGGAACATCTTCCGTCCCACACGTATTTACTAATGTAATATTTAGTCTCAGTAATAAAAGACGAAACAAAACCACTAATACCTATTTTATTAATAAATACAAAAGATGAAAAGAACACTTAATGGAAAATACGTGGAAGGTCTTTCCAAAGAGTAATTAATTTTATCCTCAATACTTCCAAATCCTTAATGGAAATATTAAAAGAAGAGCGAAAAGGTATTTATAACAATTTGCAAATATATTTACGCTTTATTTTTTTTGTAACGTAAAAAAAAGTCAAGGTACCTATAATTTTTCCCTTATATTGTAAATTTATTATGGATAACAAAAATTAAAAATAATATGGATAGATTAGTTTACCGTTATTTTTTTTTTAACGTCATTTATTGGCTAGGGTATTAGAGCCGACTAAACTTCACAAATAAAAGATATTCAATTGTTTTTCCCGCTACCATATTTTTTAAAATAAATACGATACAAGACTAGTTTTGATATTCGTTGCACGAACCAACATAGAAACAATACGACTGTCCAAAATGGAAGAGTTGGCTCTATTTTTCTTTTGTAATAATGTCACAGTCAGTTCTAGGCTTGCCAACTTTTTGTTACAATAATTAAAGTAATTTCAGGTATATAAAGAATATGGAACAGTATTTTAGTAAAATTAACAGTATTTGTTTAGTTATTGTTTCAAATAAATGAACAAATACTGAGGCAAACTCGCTCCTCCCTTAGAGCATCTCTCTTCCGTTAGTTTTACGTACACTTTATATTTGTTTAATAGTAAAAAGTACATTTTAGTAAAAATCAGTATAATTATGTTATAGTTGGCAACCCTCGTCAGTACCTATGTCAAATTGTACAGTTTTCAGTTATCGACTTTTTTTTATTACTTGAGACTCGTAATCAAGTCCTGAATTTGGAATATAGTTACCTTTTCAGGTTTTTAGCTATTCTTATGTTCCATATTAGAAATGTGCCATAGAATTTACGCCAAATATATCATGTTGGTAATTAAAACTTAATTATTAATCTTATTGTATTAAAATCCTGAAAATTGGTAACATGAGGATTTTTATTTAATTATTGGTTTATCCTTACCTTAGCATAAGGAACTAGGTAGGTACATACAATATGGCTGAAAACCGCCGGGAAATTATATCGGGAAATCTTATGAGTACACAAATTAATTAAAAGGGCAAGAAAGGTACGAACAGATACAATGGTTAGTTAACGTCTTTTTGCTGTAATATAAGTATCATAAAATAACTCAGTACAATAATGAAATTAGTTGAAACTTTTTCCTGCCTCTACGAAGTAGCGTTTGATTTTTATAGTAAAATAGAAATACAATTTACTTACACATTTTTTTGTGATCAGTTAATTGTACTTGTAATTTAATAAAGGTATAAAGTTTTAACGAAGCTGATATAGGTAATTATAGTTAGATTAACCTAGTTAATTCTTACCTTAGTGGCAACGACTAATTTAGGTTCTATGGTCCAGACACTAATATTTTAGCACCCGAACACTATTCATTATTGAACCAAAATGCACCAACCGCCCGTGAACTTGACGTCATTCGTTGCTATAGCAATCCTCCCGGGGAAAACGACCCCTCGCCAATCCGCACAAATGCAAAATCAAATTCCGAACACACTGATTCTTAAAACAAAAACGACACTTTTTCGAATTAAAAAAGAAAACAAAAATTTAATTTTACTGTTCTATTTATGATTTTGAAATTCGTACGGTTTATTTTCTTATAACACAAAGCGCGGAAGAAGCGAGCGTTAGCTCGACGGTACGGGCGCACTACGTAAATGTCAGCGCAATCGGCACATGTGCGGAGCTCGGTAAAACCTCGTTCCGATTGGTAACCATTTTCCGGAGTGGTTTTCTTCAAAAGCAATTAAGATAAGACATGTACCCTACGTGTTCTATTGTAGTATATTTAATTAGTTGTCGTTTGACTCATTTACGTTTATTTATATTACGTTTATATATAAACAGTTTATCAAATAATATGTTTATTGAACTACTTCTTCTTTGTTAATTTCTTGAAATTATTGTCGCCCGTTAAACTCCTAAAGTTAGAGACAGAAATCAATAACATTTCTAAGCAATCTCAAAACTTTCAATCAATCCGCGTATGCGGATTGCTATTTAATATAGTTGATATTTAAATGACAAGTAAGCGTGATCATAATATATTGTATTTATTTGAGAATCTGTAAACATGATCGAATAAAAAATATGTTGGTTAAAAGTGCACTGATGTTTTAACAAAATCACTTACACAATTATTACGAACGGGAAACGAAAGAGTAAATAACTATTAAACAAAATAGGAAATAATTATGAAAATAAATGATACCTACACGTAAGTAATACAATAAACTTATTATAACTATTACGTAAGTAATACGTAAAGTAATAAACAGGAAAAGTAATATGAGTTAATATTTATTTAAAGCTAAAGAAAAACTTTATTTCGTTCTCAAGGAACTTGCTAAGTTCATAATAATAATAATAATATAAAGCTCACGCCTTGGTCCCAGAAGGGTAGGCAGAGATGATGAAACGCCACTTTGCACGGTCCTGACATACTTCCCTAGCTTCAATCACATCCATCAATCTTTTCATACAAGCTCTTTTATTCCTCTTACTTGGGACCCCAGCCTTCTTAAGGACTTGACCAATTTGGTCAAGGTAAGTCCTTCTGGGTCGTCCCCTGCTCGTGTATCCTTCCACATTCGCACAATGCACCTGCTTTGCTATTCTTTTTTCACTCATGCGCTCCAAGTGTCCATACCATCCTAACATACCTCTTTCTACTTTTGACACTACATCTACTTTCAGACCACACTTTTCTCTAATAACAGCATTCCTAATCCTGTCACACAATTTCACACCACATATTTGTCTTAACGAACGCATCTCTACCGCATTTATTTACTTTCGTGCTTCTTCTGCCATACCCAACATTCACTACCATACGTCAACGTAGGAACCAGAACAGCATTATGTACAGCCATCCTTGCCTTTTTAGACACGGTTTGGCTGCACACAAGGCCGCTGATTGCTCCGTTAACCGAATTCCCTTTCATAACTCTTCGTTCAATGTCTTTATCACACTTACCATCTCTTGTAAACACGCTTCCCAGATATACAAACTCTTCTACTTGTTCAACTTTCTCGCTTTCAATCATAATCTCGCAATCAGACATAACTTCATCTCTTTCAAAAACCATAACTTTCGTTTTTCCAACATTTACTTTCATATTCATTCTTTTAAAAGATGCATTCATAATATCCATCATCTTCTGCAACTCGGACGCCGACGATGCAAGAATTACTTGATCATCGGCGTACAAGAGGCACTTAATGACGGTTTCTCCCATTCTCAGTCCATATTCACTCTCCCGCAGATCTTTCAGACATTTGTCCATGAATAAATTGAAGAGCCAAGGTGATGCTACACATCCCTGTCTAACACATGCCATGGAATCAGCGTAAAGCGATCCCAGTGCCCGTATCAGCCAGCTCTTCAATTCAAACTCGGACAACACATTCCACAACTCATTTCTATCCACTCTATCATAAGCCTTCTCTAGATCAATGAAGGCGCAGAACACTTTCTGGTGCTTAGCCAGAAACTTTTCAGTGATGCACCTTAACGAAACTGGCTTTGTTATTCAAAATGGAATTTGATATCCGACTAAAGCGATTTCAGTTTTGTTTGCGAGTGTTCCGAAAACGCATTAGCATTAGTTCTGTACATTCTCTCGTCTTTTGAGTACCTACGTAAACATGAACTTATTCTCGCTTATTTTGCTATTTGAATTCAAGTATTCTGTCTTACCTATGGGTACAAATATTTCTATGGTTGATATACTTTATACACTTCGAACATATTTTCATTATTTTATGTGATTGTGAAATTTTAGTATCTTCACACTTTACCATTTTGTTAAAAAAGTACCTAGTGGAAATTCAACCACTTGTGAACGCGGCATTATATAGTGCGAGCGAGACGGTACGGAGCCGGGGTACATCCGCTTTCCTCCGCGTTATGTAAGCTCCGGCCCTGGAGCCTGGCCGGGCACCCCGCGCCCTGCGTCCCGGCCGCAGCCCCTTGGACACCGTGCGACTCGATGTTCCGTTCTGCACGCACTATTTAGAGTTCTCATCTCACTCTTTTCTTGCCGTTCTATTTTCAAATTGAAATATTTTTCGCTTCGCTTTTTTGTTCGAATTTCAAACTGATATGACAAAGTTTTTAAACTTTTTATTGAAAAAATTATTTACATTTTGACAGATTATAGATACCTCATGTTTTATTGATTGTTTAAAAGATTTACTTTTATTTGGTATACTGCAGCCCTTAGCGCCGGACTCAATGTACCGTTGTTAAGAGTTTAGAGTTTTGACTGTTTTAGAAAGAACTAAACGATTGAAATTGACTTTCCATTTTTAAATTCTAAGATTTTCTTTTGTTTTTTTTTTACTAACCGAGACTAAGATGTGGTAAAATAGGTATTAATAAAGTACCTTTCCTCCTATTTGCTGTCTAATCTGCATTCATTCTAAATTATATGTTAGCGGATCTACGTCCCATTCATAATAATGATCATAACAAATCGTGGCCCATCGATACATCAACGACAAAACTCTACACAAACTTAGTTGGAAAGCCTTCGGTGTCGGATTGAGTCTGTGAGAACTAGTTTAGCGGAATTTCGACCTCAATGCCAACAAATAAAGCACATTTAGTCGCCAATTTGTTTATCAATTCAACGGCAGGCATTTTATTTATGGGCCACCGATACTTTTTGTCTTTTCAAAGGCAATTTTCCCTTTGATATAACGAATTGGGGGCTATTAATAAGACGGTATTGTTGGCTGCCTGATAATGATAACCATTATATTTAGACATAATGCGAATTGGTTTTTGAACGTTTTAGTTTTATTATGCTAATGATATGTTTTATGTTGTAAAAAGAACCGGTGGTAAAGTCATAAAAAAATACATATAATATAATATTTATTCAAAAGTATCTGTAAAAGATTTATTTGAATAAAGATATTTTGAGTTTAAGAACTGTCTTGGACCCTGTTGCGCATTCAATCAGTATGACAATAAAATTGGTGCTTGCCGTCAAAATTGCAATTTAAATTTAGAATGCGTTCTCTCTTCAAGCTAATGGAGTCCAATGCTGGTCAAAGGTCTCCCTATTCTTCGCCAGTTATCCTGGTCCTCCACTTTTCTCCACCAAGCGAACTTTCACAGCTGAAGCCAGCTGAAGGTGTCCTACGTTACACTTGCTAAAACGCCGTCTCCACTCCAGAACTACTCTGCTCTGACTGCCATCGGTTATGTGATTATATGATACGTGACATATAAAAAGAAGTGTTCAAAGTATCACTGGATTACCATTTAGATGCTAATAAGTGATTAGCACATCTGTTGCTCATTTCGATATTTCGCTACATCTTGATTAATAATTTATCTTCCTTTAAACCTACGACAACAGATAGTAAAAAAGTAAATAGTATACAAATAATGTGATATTATTAGATTAGATTACATTAACCAATTCTTTTGCCCCATGCGCGGAGCACTAACATAATATTATAATAATTAAATTACAAAATAATCTTAAACTAAAAAGAGTACGGACCATGAGTCTGTAGATGTAATTTTATTAATAAAAGAAAAAAATGTGATACATTGATGGTTATTTTATATCAGCAGGAAAGATGTTCATACCATTTTATTTAAAAGATAATTTATTTCTCATGTTATTCACTTCATAATCGCCATATTGATTGACGAGCGAAAAGTTTCTATTGTTCTATTCTCTTAATTTTTATGTATTGATTGTGCGTATTTTGCTGAATAAACGACGGTCTTGCTTTCTTTTTTCCTTATTAACGTAACCATGGGCAAAATGCCAAATCTCTTGAGACTAATTTATTGAATTTTACCGTTCAATATTCCGAAATCAATATTTTCGAATGAATAATAATAATATAAGACACGTAAGTAAGGTTGTCTCATGTATACTACGTAAGACAACCTCACCGGCTTGTGATAGAAACGAGTGTGACGTCATTTCACCAATAAAAGTTTTGGTACCTTACGTCCAACCTATAAACTTGGGCACGAGGCGAGTGTTTTGCAATGCCATGGGACTACTAATATGTCATTATTAAGATCCCGAAAGGGTCCACGGCACTCTGTGGATCAAAAATCCTGCTACCCTTTTTTTGTTTATGGCGCGATTGTTTTTTGGTTCTTAAAATATCTCAACTTAAGATTCTTGATTTCCTATGAGACTTTTTAAATGTATCTTTCACATGATTTGAAAAGCGTTCTACCAAAAAACAATAGAACAATTCAAGAAACACCTTGAGCAGGTGTCGCTAAGTTATATCTTATATTTGTTATCTATTCTAGGTAAATACCAGAAGAGTTACTATTTTTTTCTCTTTCCAGGAATTGTTTTGTAAATATTTGTGGCCAATAAAAAAATCTTTCTTTATAGATACGTGCAGTTATTGCTACCGAGAGTACCGAGCATCAATTTAAGTTGCACGCCCAAGTAACATAGTTGATAAATGGTAACAAACGACAAACTAAGTGTAGCGCAGGTAGGAAGTTTTAATTAAATCAAACTTGAATTTCTGCACCAATAGTAAGAAGCGTGTTTGCTTCACTCGTATTCTATTACAGAATCGCTCGTCTCGTCTTCTTATCGAGTGATGAGATAGATGAAGAATCAGACCAACCGCGGTGTCAGAGTTTCTTTACAGCATTATTCATCATCATCAGCTCATTAAACGTCCCCACTGAGGGGCACGAGCCTACCCGCATAAGGTGATTAGGCTATAGTCGTCCACGCGGGCCCAGTGCGGATTGGACGACTTCACAAACAATCTTCGAATCTCTTCGCAGGCTTGCATGAAGGTTTCCTCACGATGTTTTCCTGCACCGTAAGAGCGTCGGATAACGTACATATATTTTCGAAAATTCGAAAATACATTGGTACGTGTCGGGATTTGGACCTCAGCCCTCACGGTAGGAGGGCGACAGCCATTGAGCCACCGACGCTCTTACAGCATTATTGCTATTGATTTTTAGCGACCTTTAGGTGTGACCATCGAAGCACAAAATCTGCCTCTATTCCAAGTTATCTGGTGATTCATCCTTTAATGTCATCAACACAATGTCATATCGTAGGTACTTTAGTACAGTTTCCTTCTTAAAATCCAACCTACTAAATAAAACACATCAGTTGCTGCATTAGTTTCTACCACAGACATCCGAATATACAATTAGACTGGACGAGCCGCCAAGTTTATAGGCCAGCCAGTGTCGCAATGTCTTTTCGGTTCTACCTGTGAAAAAGTTATTATATTCTTGGTAAATTTACTGATTCATTGCGATGATGGCATGTTACAATTGCACAGGATGGCATTTTGGGAAAAAACGGTAATTTCTTCTAATATTCGTGCGTCTTGACTCGTCTCACAGAGCGTAAACTGGCAGCCAGTGTATGCTCGTTGAGCTTACATTTGTCGCACTTAAAAACGCGGCTTGCCCCATCTCCTGTATTGGGAAATCTGTGGTTTCTACCTTAGCGGGGTGCAATGCTTAAATATATTTTTTTATATTTGCACAGCGTCCTATATGTACTGGCATACACAGCTGAAACATGGATGAACACTGACTGCGGGATTGGTTTACAAGTTTTAATTCAATTGTCGCAACATAGGGGAGACCTACACATATCCAGAAGTGGAAAACACCAGCTTCTACGCACTCTTACGAAAGTACCTTAATCATTATTACTTCTAGTTGCAGTATATGCGTAACTAAGGCATGCATGCAGGTAGTTGTAGTTAGTATGTACTAGATATACCGTAAATAAAAATCTGTGTTTCTGATTGAAAAACGAGTTGAAAAATGATACTGGTTGTTAAACGACAGCATAACATACATACATTCTGATTTTACAAATCTTTGGCTACAATGTAACCTTATTTTGACGTCTTTAGTTTAATAAATAATAAATCACCACTGACATTCACACAGCGCCATCTAGCCCCAAATTAAGCGTGAAGCCTGTATTAGGGGTACTATACAACGGATAAACATACTTTACTACATTTTTTTGTAAATACAACATATTATATATAGAAAACACCCAGACCAATACAAACAGGCATTTTTATGCACACAAAATGTTTATACTGCCCGGGGATCGAACCCGGAACCCTTGGTGTTGCAGTCGACGTCTCAACCGCAACACCAAATGGGTCGTCAAAGTTTACTAAAGGAGATATTATCCACTTACACTAAGCTGGGCTGTTCCTTTACTTAATCATTTAAATAATTGACAAGTAGACAGCCGTACAACAAAATGACATATGGTTTCCGTTTTATTGTTTGTGACGCACTAAATTTAATAAGATTTGTACCTATAAGCTTAGTTTACCTTTTCAAACGCCAAGATTCGAGACGTTATAGAAAATCTAATGTATTTATAACATACCACTACGCTATAAAGGTTAACGGTTTGCATGTATAATTTTATTATATATCTTTTTTCAATTAATTATATCCTTTTTTTGAAAAGTAAATAATGTATAAGAATTTGTGAAACATTTTGTTACTTCCGATGCTGACATAACTTGGTGTTCCTTTGTGTACAGAACCCTATAAAAATGGCCATGTACTAGTCGGACTCGCCTGTGAAGGGTTCCGCAGCATTAATATAATGTTTTTATTTACTTAGACAACGCCTACATCTTCATTTAAGAAAATAGTGGTTCACTGTTTAAAACGTATAAAAATAAAACAGCAGACTAGATATCGTGCAAACAAAATTTCGTCGTGATCAATCCAACACCGATTGTTGGATTGATCACGACGAAATTTTGATTGACTGGTCGATACCAGTGCGAACGTTGTTTAACATGTGCTCGTCAACCGATTAAACAAGCCACTATTCCATCAACCTCTCATTTTTTTTAACAACATGAGACAAAACTATTCCTATTCAACCTTTCACAGTCCACTGCTGGACCAAGGTCTCCTCCATTTTGCGCCATATATGCCGGTCCTCCACTTTTCTCATCCAGCCTCCACCAGCGACCTTTCGTAAGTCGTCGATCCATCGGGCCGGAGGTGATCCTACGCTACGCGGTCTCCACTCCAGAACTCGTCTGCTCCAACGGCCATCGGTTCTGCGACATACGTGACCAGCCCACTGCCACTTCAACTTGCTGATCCGGCGGGCTATCTCGGTAACTTTAGTTCTCTTACGGATTAAATAAATTCTGAAACTAAACAAATCTATTATCATATATAAAATGCACGAGAGAAACTCTTTCTATCAGCACAATCATAGCAACGTCAGATGCTGTTACAGGAGTGAGACTGCTTTATATTCATGTCGCACCCGCCGGGATAATCCGAATAGAGCGTTGCTTCCATATATTTAATTTAGTGTTGGTCCCAATTTACGGTTGACGTCCTCCCATATTGATTTAGGATTGCCATGGAATCGATTAATTCACTGAAAATCCTAGACAGTGTTATTTTTCTACCTAGACATTATTTTAATTTGAAATATATTAAATATTCACGATTTTGTATATATGTCACGGTGGCTCATTGTTGGTTGAAGAACTTGAAGAATGATTGTAGGTCCGGTAAGTCATATCAGATATACCTGTGTATTTACATTTAACACTTTACTTTCAGAACGATTCATTCTTATTTTTAAATAATAGAATAAAATATTTATAGATAGCCAATGATGTAAAAAACTATAGATTTGTAATATGCTCACAAAACAATCGAAAAATGTTCCGAATTCAGTGACAGCACACATAAGTACACATATTTCGAATGAGCGTACATTTACCTAAACAAAAGAGTACAAACTGTACTCTCTTTGGCGGTTCGTTTTTGAGGCACGGCTGCCTTTATATATACAGAATATCATTGTATATACCTACAGAATATCATTGTATATACAGAATATCATTGTAGATAGCTATATAATACCTATGAAACACATTCCTAAAACCACGTCACTGCTAACTAGGACACGTAAATAGCCGCCTGTCCATAATTTAATTAAGCCATCAATTTTCGTATGTTAAGTACATAATCACTTAATTACTTGCGAACAAGGCATTAGGGACTCACACGGTTAAATCACATTAGTTACACGTTGACAAGGGATAAGTCTTAGTAACGCTAGGTACAAGAGAACTCGTGTCTATGTGAACAATAAATATATTTAAACTTTGACGACCCATCTGGTATAATGGTTGAGACGTCGGCTATTACACCAAGGGTTCCGGGTTCTATCACCGGTATGAACATGTCTGTTTGTATTGGTCTGGTTATTTTCTGTGTAAGATATGTATGTTAAATCTTGAATACCTTTTCATGGCTTAAGTGGATATATGTACCTAAATAGTAAGCTACTAAATGTAGTGAAGTTATTTGAATTAAAAGTGACACCATAGCCACGTAAAAACAAGAACATTGCTGACTTTTGAAAAGGGACAGGAAGAAGGAAGTATCATCATCATCAGCTCATTAAACGTCCCCACCGAGGAGCACGAGCCTACCCGTATAGGGTGATTAGGCCTTAGTCGTCCACGCGGGCCCAGTGCGGATTGGACGACTTCACACACAACCTTCGAATCTCTTCGCAGGCGTGCATGAAGGTTTCCTCACGATGTTTTCCTTCACCGTAAGAGCGTCGGATAACGTACATATATTTTTCGAAAATTCGAAAATACATTGGTACGTGTCGGGATTTGAATCTCAGCCCTCCCGGTAGGAAGGCGACAGTCCACACCACTGAGCCATCGACGCTCTAGAAGGAAGTATAGAGGGAAGAAATAATTTTGTTCCTGCCATCACTTTACTCACACATTTTTTTAAAAACGTGATAGGTACTACTCCAGGCAATCAAACTCAAAAACTCAAAAAATTTTACGGTACATTTGAATCGTCAATTTTTTTTATGACTACAACCATTGAAACCAAAGTATGACTCTCCCACTTTTATCAAGTATGTATCTACACAAAATTCTAGGAAAGCATAGCATCACATTGCAACAGTCTTAAACTCAGTCTGAATTTTAACCTTGTTAAGCGTGTCTCATACAAGTGCATACATTATGCAGCCGTATCAAGTTAATTCACAAAGTTACAGACACCCCCGCCGGGAGATTTACTCGTAGTCTGAGCGTCATTTATGAACATGTACGAGCCAAGATGAGAAGACGTATTCTGATGTTGCAGCCAAAGCTATTCGAGTAACCTGTGAAGATAATTCCGCCTATGGGCAAATGCGAATGACGTGAAACTCTTAATTAAAAGACTCGGAATAATACCAACGACTTACTACAGAGTCATTCCGCAATGTTTCTGAAATTAAAATACCATTTAATCAAATTATTTTAAGGGTTAAATATAAAAATAAACAAATCTTTACTTAAATGTCACATCTGTCTAGTCCCAAACTAAGCATTTAGCCTGTAGTATGAATACTAAACAACGGATAAAAATACATAAATACTTTTTTTGGAAATATAAACATTATACTTGGAAAATACTCAGACCAAGATAAAGCGACATGTTCATGCAAACAAAAGCTTGTATTGCTTGGGGATCGAACCCGGAACCCTTGGTGTAACCTAACATCTCAACCACTTACACCTCATGGGTCGTCAATCAAATCAGAAGCATGGTTTCAGATTAAGTTGGGAAACTTTAATATAGATAATAATTTTACTCTTTTATAATTAATTGTGGCTTTATATAATTTATCTTTGTATACCTACTTACATTTCGTCTTTGAGCAATATATTTATGTGGGATCTAATTTTGAATCAAAGGCCTTTTCTCGTTTAAACCTTATATTTTAACTGTCGTACAAAGCGTCTTAAATTAATTTTCCACTGGTTACTCGTCCTCTCGCTCGTTGTTCGACCGTCCTTCATATCTCCTCACTCACTTCCTTGTTCTTTCACTCGCTCACTCACTCGGTCACATCATACGTTCCGTTTCACCTTTCATCATAAGTCATAACTATTATTTGCCATTTCTGCAGATTAAAACAAAACTAACTTTCCTAAACGCATGTTACTAAACTGTATTTGAAACAGTTCGTAGCAAGTTCTAGCACAGCAACATGCGGGAAACACCAACTTTTAATAGCATTCCAACATATGTGGAGGCGTTGGCGACAATGGACCCGTTTCCGACATACTTCCTATTTGGTACCGAAGAGAATTACAATACATTTATTTACTGATTGTGTATGAAACGCACGGTTTGTTGTATAGAAAATATAGCTAGAAAGCCTTTGATGCGTTACCAATGTCATCAATGGCTATTCAATAATATAATGGGTAAGTGACCTGGACAGTTAGTGGGACAATTTCAATATTTTTGTTTTAAGTCAACCATGCCATGATGAGGAAAGAGTTCGTGGTGCGTCCTGCCAAACATATTCTGTAAAAGTAGCTTATAATAAAATAAAGATGGTCTTCATTTTATTTCGTTGTTCCGCAAATCTTATTCAACATAAAGGTTTATTTAAGACTTATAATATATATTTATAAAGGTGTGCTTACATAATCGACGTTTGTATTTATATTTTCATGAATAATGTTCACATTTGCAAGCATTTTAAATGCACACTCAACACTGTCGTTGTTAGAGGCATTTAAACGAAGAAAAAATTCAATAAATTAAAATGTACATCTATGCTTACTAGTACAACACAACCTTAAATTCGCAATGCATCGTTTAATGTTTTATGTTTTCATTGTTGTTCTTTAAAAACTTACGCGTTTATGTCTTACATAAAGAAATAATTGAATCAACTTTTAGTTTCATATAATTTGGCTTTTAAACAAAATCAGCGATCTTTAAGTTACCTACTCTTGTAAAAGTATGGCGGCGTTATACGAAGCTGTTCGTCCCTGAATCTTTTTAAGTTGCCTCTGGCGTGGCGTTTTCACGAGTTTCCACAACTAATGTGTCGGCCGAAGGCCAGAATAAATTAAAAAGCCAGTTCACGTCATATGACGTAATCTAGCGGTGACATTGTGGGCTTGTTTTGGACTTTTGGCAACTTTTAGCGTTACATAACAGAAAAATTGCTTTTAAGATCTTTAGATATGATGTCTCGAGTACTTAATAGCAACTTCACTACATAGTATAAAACAAAGTCGATTTTTCTGTCGCTATATCTCTATGTATGCTTAAATCCTTAAAACTACGAAACGGATTTTGATGCGGACTTCTCGCTCAACCTTCTTTTCGTTAGCGTGCACAGGTTTCCTAATGATGTTTTCCTTCACCATTAAAGCATCGGATTAATTAACATATAATTTCGAAAATTTTAAAAGCCATTGGAACCTGTACCCTCCAGATCGGAAGACAATAGTTCACACCAATGAGCCACCGACGCTTTTAACTATAATAAATTGAATTTCTGCTTGTTTCGTCTATTACATACTAAACTGGAGTGTTTGTTTGTAATATTGAAATAACTTTTTTTTTGTCTATTTGTCTGTTTGTTCTGGGTAATCTCTAAAACGGCTGGACGGATTTGGACGGGACTTTTTTGGCATGTAGCTGATATACTAAAATAATAACACTTTTTATTCTAGAAAAATAATGCAATATTTTACTACGCGGCGGCCGCGCATCACGTTATTTGCGAGCTTTTAGGTTTTGTGTTACTGAGGGAGAATATAACTGTGTAACGCAGGTATTACCGCGGGGAAGAGGTAGTGGTTTATAAAATGTGTAATTGTAAAGCGCAAATGGCCGAACAAAGGTACTAAGCTACATTGACAGTTTTCCGATAACGCTATAGGGCTTAGGGGAACTCTACACTTTACAGTCTGCGGTTTCACTCAGTTTGATATTAATGTACATTATGTACTCCAAAAAATGTGTTTGTTGTTTACATAGCTACAAATTATTTTGACGACCCATGTGGTGTATTGGTCAAGACGTCGGCAATTATATCAAGCTCACTTTTATGGCGAGTGCGCGGTAGCCGCAACAATTTCCTCAAGGCCGCCGCTGATGGTGGGGACAATCCATTTATCAAACAATTACTAGATCTCGTTTAGTTATTAGGTACTAACACATAGATATAAGGTTTCATGTAACTAACTCTTACTGGATCCATGTTGTCTGAAATATTTATTTCTTTTTTAGGGTTCCGTAGCCAAATGGCAAAAAAACGGAACCCTTATAGATTCGTCAAGTCTGTCTGTATGTCCGTCCGTCCGTATAGCACACACTTTTTATCCGAAACTAAAAGCATTACACTATTCAAACTTGTAAGTGTATGTATTCTGTGAACCGTTATCAGGTTTTGACAAGAAACTTAATGTTTTTTTCATCGCATCCGATACGACATACGTTAGGTCTTATACACCCGGTAATTTTACTAGCTGCGGATACCAGTATAGGATACCAGTATAGGAAATTTGTTTTTAACTGTGTCCTCAGCTTTTACCACGAAGAACTCTGCAATTGTACGAGCATATAGCTTTATTTGTTTACCTTATTTGACAGTAAAAACCATACAATAGTATCGATTACTACCGGTTGTTATGTTACAATTCCGTCTGGTTCCCCTTTACAGGGAAACCTTATGATTTTGTTCGCGGGAACTCGCAAATCGAGTTAACGGAAGCCTCACTTATGCGACGGAAGTACCGTCTCTCCACAGAGTTAAATAAGTCTAGAATAAGTTGTGATCAAACTTCCACAGGTAATGCAAAGAAATTCATCACAAACTGTCATGAGTTATGCAACTTTTCCGGTAATATATAACAAGTTTTTTAATGGGTAACTACTATTTTTATTTAGAATCCGTCATAAAGAATGCCTCTCTCTCTCTCTCTCTTCAACCTATCGCAGTCCACTGCTGGACATAGGTCTCCCCCATTTTGCGCCAGATATCCCGGTCCTCCGCTTTTCTCATCCAGCGCTCCCACCAGCGACCTTCCGCAAGTCGTCGGTCCATCGGGCCGGAGGGCGTCCTACGCTACGCTTGCCAAGACGCGGTCAAAAGAATGCCTGTGTAAGTTTATTTTTGTTAAGTAGGTATTATTAAATAAGCCTATGCCAGCCTACTTTTGGGACATTGGCCTTCATACACAGCATATCTATGAGGAGATTGGGCTGTAACCCACCACGTGGACCCAATGCAGATTGATGGGTGTTATCAACTACCATCCTAAGATTGTAGCCGGAATCAAATTTCTTTCGGTTTATCATTTGATTTAGCCTGCAATTTCCTAACCTAACTGGGAATCAATCAAATTCATCAGATTCTTTAATTGCATTAACTAAAATTAACTGATATAAATAAAGAAACTACAAATTAGGAGTCAGTTAATTTTGCCACGGTTAGGCACGCAACATAATCGCACAAAGTGACTTTTCCCCGCGGTATTCGAGCCCAGGGCTTTCCACTTACGCAGCCACTAGAATACAGGTAGTTTCGAGAACACTTCTCTATCGTAGAAAAAGGCCCTAAGTCCAGCTTAGGACTGCTAAAGCCAAAGGCCATGTTAAAAGTATTGAAGTGTAAATTTGTTTCCGTTCCTATCTATTCGTTCTTAATTACCGCGCCCATGTATTCAGTACGTACAGAAAGAAGTGCGTATAAACTATCGATTGTGTAACAGACAACAATGCGATCTCGATTACGCAAGCTAGTACACCTACTTAGAGAATCCTATGCGGTGAGAATCGGAATTAAAGGAAGTTAATATTGTTACTCTTACTTTCATTAGACAAACCTATAATTCAATACGAGAGTTAAATGTTTTAGTTTCCTTAATCATTGCACCACCCGGAAGTCAGAAATAATAGAATATCAATAAGTTACTCAACGGGCAATGGAGCGAGCTATGCTCGGAGTCTCTCCTAAAGATAAAATCTGAAATGATGCTAACGACTTGCAAAAGGTCGCTGGTGGAGGCTGGATGGGAAAAGCGGAGGACCGGGATATCTGGTGCAAAAAAGAATAGACCTATGTCCAGCTATAGGTTGAGAGAGAGAGAGAGAAAATCAATGTGTTTAAGATATAAAAGTCCGCCTGCAAGATCACTAGGTATCAAATTTTATTGAGCTGCTCGTAACATTTTTTTTTTGTTAGATATTAGTTATTATGTATTTGTGAGGAAACTCACTTTCAGTTATGTTGTTTTTAAAAATGTGTCTTTATTTTAAAATCAATGCATAAATGAGTGTAGATAATCATAAAGTCGAGGGATGAACATGGCATGGTATTCGCCTTTGAGTTTCCGCAAAGAAAAAGAAAAAATATAAATTTAAATCTTTCTCTTTTCTTTAAATAAAATTGCTTAGTAATGTTTTGAACCTCTAAACACTAGGCAAGTGAAAGAAATTGCTGAAAGCAACCGCCATAGCAACAAAGATCCTAGATGCCGTATTAATAAGAGAGAGTGTCTATTAAATGCACCAAACGAGCCACTCTATCCGTGCGAAGCCGGGGCGGGTCGCTAGTTATATATAAATACTAACTCAACCAATTATGTTTCGTGTAACACTAAGTACATAGAGAAGCCTGAGGAGTGCTCCTTACGGAAGGAGGGCAAGCCGGAATTAGCACGAATTTTGTGGTGACTCAGCATTAGGCCGCGTTTAGTGTCGCATCTGTTATTTAATAAATTAACGAAATTTGCTTCAAACAATGTCGGTTTACTGCTGAATTTCGGTTCCATTAATGCCAGTTTTTTCTAGAGAGTGGGCAAAAAAGCAGACTGAGGTATCAAATGATAATTATTGCTATTTGCCTGAGAGAAGAATCATTATATAATATTCCACTTTGGTTTCCACTGATACAAGAATAAAACAATAATATTCCACTATAAACAATTCAGGAATTAAAGGGGTGTTGTGCTCCGAGTGGGTGTGATACGTGACTTCGAAAAATGTTACACCGAAGTACACAACAACGTAAGTTCACTATTACGAACGCTTAACATCGTATGCTTCTACGAAAAACGTTACACCGAAACCACGCGATTTCGAATAACGGAACCTCTAATTCAAATGCAAAATATCTGAAAATGCATAACTTCCTCTCATGCATATTATCGACAAAGCTACACCACCTCACGTGACAAAACCACTCTGTGACATTGACTTTTTTTGCAAAAGTACATTATGGATTTAAGCTCGTTTTTAAATGGTCTTGCATATCCAGTGTTTATTATATTGAGTTAATTCGCACATTCGGGAAGTGGGTCATTTAGTTCAGTCCAGCCCGCGCCCATCATTTCATCGATTCTGTTGTCGTGTGAAATGTCCAAATAAAAAAAGAACGCGACCTTGAACGATGGCAGATAGACGCTGTTTGATGTCCAGTTCTTAAATATGAGACGTTGGTTCGAAATTCTGTCCAGGATATTCGGAGCATTCTTCTCTAACACCACATCACTAAAGCATCTATCTTCTTTTAAAGAAAGAAAGAAAGAAAAAATTTATTCAAATAAATCTGTTACAGATACTTTTGAATCGTCAATTGTTATTATTATCATTTTTTGTGACTCTACCACCGGTTCGGAATAAGTAGGTACTTTTCTCACTTTCGCTCGAAGTCCACGTTTCGGCACCATAAAGAAATATGGGAGATACTAACGCCCTGACAAGTGGAGTTTAGTGGCCTTTGTGATGTGAGACATTCAAATTTCACCCAAATTTTTTGAAGCCGATCCCTGGCGGATCTGGTTCTATCATTCCAAAATTAAATATCTCATATCGTACCTCCGGAACTGCAGTGACACTCGATTTAACTACAATAGCATACAAGTAATTAAACGTGTAAAACTATCTTAGAACTTCCTGCTCCCGGCGGGCGTGAGTTGACGATTGAGTCAGTCAGTCACCTCCGACCCCTTTTAATTGTGCGCCAAGTGGATAATAGCGTAATGGGACGAGTGCAGGAAGGGACACATAAGATAATTTATTGATCAGCTGCAAGACTTTGACTTTACTAATTATATTGGTAATTCGCTAAATGCGGGACATAAATCACCAAACCAATGGATCTTGATACAAAGTTTCTTAACTTTGTTATTGGTTATTTAAATTAACATATAGGTACGTAAGTCCTATGTAATGTGAGAGCGTCGGTTGCTCATTATTGTGGACTGCCTTTCAATCTGAAGGGTGCAGGTTCAAATCCAGCTACGTTCCAACGTCTTTTCGATTTTTGAAATTATATGTACGGTTATCCGACGCCTTTACAGTTACGGAAAATATCATGAGCAAACCTACGAACGTCTACGAAGAAATTCAAAGTTTCTGCGTCGTCGTCCAATCCGCACTGGACCCGCGTGGACGACCATAGCCTATACGCCTTTTACTGAGTAGGTCGTGCCCTTAACGTATGACGTATAATGAGCTGATGATGATATTAGTTCTGAGAGCTACGTTGAATATTTGTGAATTGTACTTTTAGTTACCTATGATAATGAACGGTAAAAAACTCGTAAGTTCTATAGTTCGTGTAGGTAAATAAATGGCATTAATAAACTCCCATGGTAACATATTGTTCATATCATATACATTTAGGTACTTTCATTTAAATTAATTTCAATAAACAAACCCACGTTAACATCTCAAAGAAACCTGGCAACAAAGTGAAAAGAGCAATTAGCTCGTTGGGACTTAAATTAACTAGTAAAGTAGTAAAACACAGTTTGCTCAAAGTTGTTATGAACGTTTTTTGAAGTCATAATAATTTGCATGTTGCAAAAGTTACTGTCGTGATGAAATTTTCAGACTTTCCGACTACATTGTTAATTTACGGCAACGTTCTTCTTAACTGTTGGTTTAAATCTTTAATACTAACTTTACAAAAATCAACGGTCCTAAATATAAGGTAAATTAAAAAAACAAATTTCGAACGCAGATGTTTTGTCTAATATTTATCACTTTACTTTTATTTTAATTTTTTTTTAGTATTTGTACATACAATTTATTTTTTCAAATATTTTAGTTCACTTCATCCTATCCTGTGGAAGAGACGAGATCTTAGATAAAGGGGCTTTCCCAGAAAAAGCGTATTCATTCGTTTTTTGAATACGCAGGTTCGATTGCATTTATTTACAGCACGCATACTGAGGTACTTAGATTTTTATGACCTCGCTTAGATTATATTACAAGAAGGTATTATTTATGTATGTAAATACATAGTGCATAGAAGACTGTATAGTCTTCACTAATACTGTGTCTAGAATACAGGCTGTATAGCCTGTATTCTAGAACGAGACTCAAGCATTGATCTTAATAGAGTTAGAAATGGATGCCGCTTTTAATCGTATATAGCGCTGTCCCTTTCTAACTCCATACTTATATAATTAAAGATAAACGCTTGAGTCTGATTTTTGCAATTGGGCATTAGAGTATAAAATTCAAACCATAAAAACTGAAGGAGTCCAATGATGTAGTTAATGTCATTTTTAGGTAAGCACATACCCACTTAATGTTAACCACTTATCATGTATAAGTGGCTAACATACTACTGGGTTATTAGACCATTATTACTTAATTATATACTATGTACAATGCATGGGCTACATGCATCGTCCATAGCTTCCTCTTTATACTTATTTTTTATTTTATCGATTACTAATTTTGCTAGACGAATTGACTGCCTGAGAGTTCTCAAGCATTAAACGTTATACATTAAATGCTTGAGAACTTTTGTTTTATGGCGACATTCATGATAATCTTTTTTTTAATGCGTTGTTTTAGTAAAATTAACTTTTTTTAAATTATCAAGTTATAGAATATATTGAAGTTTACCTAAGCATTTCGTACTTATCAGTTATGCAATGCACTGATGCTAGATGATCATTGCCAAGGAAAAACGCCAGTTAAGCTCCTGCGGCCTACAGGCTCTTGCTCTTCCTTTTCTCCTAATTTATCCCTACATGTTTTTTTTCTGTAATAAATATCCACAATAAGGTATCAACCGTCCTATGGCTATTGTCATTTTCATTATATCGGAAGTTTATGTCCATAATTAATAACATGCAACCAAACCAGGGTTTTGTGTCTTTGCCTTATTATATTCTTTTAGGGGAACATTTTAAAAAGCAGATGACTGTATTTAATTTGTTTTAATAAGTTTTTATATAAATTCAGTCAGTATATAAATAAGTTTTATATAAGGTCAGTTGTAGGGGGAAAACTTTTCACTCCCTTATGGGATTTTTTAAGTCAGTAAATACCGCTGTTTCTTCCTAGTTGTTTTAATTTGTTTCTCCTTATATAACGATGTTTTATCTAGGGAATAAACACATTCCTTCCCTTGTATAATTTGAGTGAGTGAAGTTATCCAGTATAGTATATTTTCCAACATAAGACCATGTCGAGACTATTCCAAAAATAGCTATAAATGTTAATATGTCGACAACGACGAAGCGAGAGCGAACTCCAGCATTCATCTCTGCCTAATTAGGAGTACATTTTGTGCGCGGCCGACATTGTGAATGGAAACCAGCGCCAGAGGATTGAATAGAATGTTAATATAATTTTGTACGTATAATATTTAATGGAAATTGTATAGCAATACTTGTATTTATTTATTATTTATTGTTTATGCACACATACAAAATAGTCAGAACAATATATAGTGAGAAAAAAAAGTACAAAGGTACTGCTTATTCCGAATGGAATTTCTTCCAGCAGTCCTAAACAGGAAAAAAAACATACTGAGACAGGCAGACAAAGTGCGCAATTAGTAATTGCGCACTTGCCAATTACACAAAGAAACTATTACATAAATACATATTTAACTAAGTTTGTTACCTGAAACCTCACATTCATATATAAATATACAAACATATAAATATATACATACACTAACATAGATATTTACATGTATAAAGACAAAAAGAAAACTTATAGCCCATGTGGCTATAATTATTTAATGTATAGGGATAGTGGGTAGGTACAGTAGTGTCTCCGTGCATTAAACATATTTTATTTTGCCTGAAGATTATGTTAGAAGGAAAAAATATTTTGTATTGTTATGAGTGCTCCCATGTAAAATACGTATAAATGTTAGTAATATATAGGATCGGTTTAAGGTAACACTGAATTAAGCTATTTAAGCAGCTCTCTATAAGATTAAGATTATGATAATATAAAATATATCTACAGTCCATAGTATAGCTACACCCACAGACATCCGAATATACAATTAGACTGGACAAACCGCCAAGTTTATAGGCAGTCCCAGTGTCGCAATTTCTTTTCGGTTCTTACCTGTGAAAAGTTATTCTATTACTCGGTAAATTTACTCGATTCATTGTGATGATGGCATGTTACAATTGCACAGGATGGCATTTTGGAAAAAAAAACGGTAATTTCTTCTAATATTCGTGCATCTTGACTCGCCTCACAGAGCGTAAACTGGCAGCCAGTGTATGCTCGTTGAGCTTACATTTGTCGCACTTTAAACGCGGCTTGCCCCATCTCTTGTATTGAAAAATCTGTGGCTACACCTCTGTTGTTGTCGTTCGTTAAAGCTCTACGAGCAGGTAAGGCTAACCTCAACCCCAAAAATGTAAGTTCAAAGTAATCACAGTACGTAGCAAGGACTGAGTACCTATAGGCATCACAAATCATTCGCATTCTGAGAAAAATACGGCAATGTTATAAATAACTACTTAACGGGAACCTACCTATATACCTGTCAGTGTCGAAGAACGGATTCCCTTTAAACCAGGCTAGTTTAGCAAGAGTAACGTGGATCACAGAACCGATGGCCGTTGGAGCAGACTAGTTCTGGAGTGGAGACCGCGTCTTGGCAAGCGTAGCGTCGTTCTACGACTCCGACCTCCGACCCGATGGACAGTTGCGAAATGTCGCTGGTGGAGGCTGGATGAGGAAAGCGAAGAACCGGCAAAATGGGGGAGACCTATGTCCAACAGTAGACTGCGATAGGTTGAAAAGAGAATGTGGATCATCTGCCTCGATGATCCATTGGTAAGCTAGTTTCCTGGTGAACTATGGAAGTGAAAATGAATGACGAAGTGACCTAATTACAGCAGCAGACTGTGATTGGTTGACAAAAAAAGTTCACTTACAGCAGTTACAGCAACATTAAACGCTATTTTCTACGTTATCTGTAATTACTTATTCTAAGATCGTCAAAACACCTTGGACGACCAGAATTGATTTAATCATTATCTAACTCAAATGGGTTCCCCAATAAGCCCTCCAGTTCGTCCTTGAAGTCGATACAGATACAACACGAAGTTAGGAACGTCTCATTAAAGCAACCTTGACACGAGTCGTGTGTCCCATCCAGTTCTCCAATTCTGCTAATTTATAATGCGCTAATAGGATCTTATTTGTGCTTCAATAGAAAATAATAAATTATATTAATAATAAATTTTACACTTATTTTTTCTGTTTTATATTAGGATTTTAATTAGTAACACATGACAACAATTAATTTTAATATATAATTATCATTAAAAACTATTAAAATTTAAGGTATACATACCGGGATACCAAATTTACGGCGGATTGAAAAATGTCGTAATGAAGTAAAACGTGTAATGTGAAATAAATTAGTGGAATTGAGACCCAGATGCTAAATAATTGGATGTTAGACTTTGGCAACCTTACAAGGTTTAGACTTTGATTAGGAACGAGGAGAAATGTGACCGTTGTTACTGAACTGTGGGAAACTGATTCAATAAGTGACTAAATATTTTCTACCTTTGGTAGTTTCGGTCTTCTTCTCATCTTCATAGGTAATATTGGTGTTGATATGTAAAAATGTGTAGTGTGTGTGTTAGGTAGGTAACACCGATTTAAAAATATTCTTAAATCTGCCTACCCAATTAGGAAGTTATTGTTATCTGCGTCTTACATCTTTTTATCTTGCTTTCCTATTTTCAGTACGTAGACGACAATAATGGGTTGACTGATGGTGATAAAATCTTTCATTTAGCTTCATTTTTTTATTAGGGTTCTATAGAAGAATGGCAAAAAACGGAACCCTTATAGATTCGTCATGTTTGTCTGTCTGTCCGTCCATATGTCACGCTCTTTTTTCTCCGAAATTATAAGCAGTAAACTGTTCAAACTTTTTTAGTATATGTATTAGGTTAACCGCTATTAGGTTTTCACATGTAACTTGAAAAAATAGTAAATATGTTTTGGGGTTCCCCATACATCGAACTATGACTGAAAAATGTTATCGGCCAATTCAAAGAGTCCTACTACACCCATATCATTATAACTGGATGAGCTGAGAAGAGATAGGTACTTACTCGTAAATAGCGAAGTCTCGAAATATAGGACGGCCTTAAGTATATTTTTACTTGGTGGTAGACTCGAGATATTTTTCTTAGGTCTACCACCTACCTACAGGGACGATATCTGACACTGCGGTGGTACCTACTCAGACGACTCAGTATGGATTTTAGTAAACAAAACTTTAACTTAACTTTATTAACCGAACTGTAAATACTAAATAAGTTAGCAGAAGTCCGGTGCTCATTTCGAATCGAAATATTGGAACTAAAAAGTTGCAGTAGTCCGGTCAACCGAACTAACAACCGGACTACTGCTACTAGAGGGATTTTACCACCGCGTATATCGTTAAACATATTAAAAGTTGTGAAACTCATGTTTCGAACGACGATAAGCATAACCAAAGCAGTGCGGTACCTAAACCATAAATAATAAGCTCATAAAACTGTGCTTCCCGCAAATTATTGGGGTTAAACATCCTCTGCCCTCTTAATCCATTTCTGCAGTTATGTTTGATGGATTGACGATTTACATTTCTTTATGAAGTACAGTCGTGAGAAAAAGTTTATTCTGAACATTAATTTTTTAAAAATACTTTAATAGGTATAAGTATGCAATTACCTGAAAAAAATCTTATTTTGTGAGGGCAAGCAGGTGTTTCAATGACTTAACTAAAAGTGTAGATGTTGACTTATTTAATACTACAACCTTGCAACTTAAGCGGCAACTTGCAATTTTTTTTTATGCAGCAATAGTGTAACGATGTTTCTTTTTGTGTTAAAAATTTAACTTTATACTTTGTGTTATATATATGTGGAAACTTTTAAATGGCCTTCAATATTTATATTTATTATGTGTCTAAAATAACATTAGCTGTAAGTTTTCCTAAAATGTAAAATAAAATAAAATAAAAAATCTAATATAAAATCATACAATTATAAATATATTAATTGATGAATGCATTTAAGTATTTTACTTCTTCGACACTAAGCTGTTACTCCACTGCTTATCTCCCTATATAGCATTTGTATGGCTTATTTAAGCCTCACATTTGTGTTTCAAATATACAGGATATGTTGTTTTGTTACACGTATAAAAGTTTAACGTCAAGTAAAAACATGATTGTGATTTAAAGTTATAATTGTAAGACCTCTGCGCATAACGGTACAATGCGTGTGCGCTGTTTACGTCTGCGCATGCATGTTTACTTTGCGGGCCACGTGCACTAATTATCCCTTATTACTCAATCATATTGTGTGCTATATTCGCACCTATTGTACCAGAACGGTACAACTTTGTTTGGTCGACGGGTATTTGTTGGTAAAATGAGGAAAACATTTTGCAAAATATAACTGTTATCAGTTATATTCATCAATCAAAATGGATCAAAGATCTACTTGGGCAACAATTATTTATGCCCAAGTGACATTAAATCTATAAAGTTGGGCAGGGTCTTGAACTTCCTAAAAGTGCCCAACTTTAAGATGAACTCTAAAATGGGAGCAAGTCTCAAAATATCTTTTAGGTCGAAGTAATTAAAGATCTGTATAAGTCTAAATAGCCCCCAAAACCGAAATAATAATATATTGGATTTGCGAAACCCAACTATATCATAACTATAAGGCCATTATTTTAAATAAGTCTATCATATTTATAAGCCTGGACCTGATAACTATTGGTGGAAATGGGACACATCCTTATATAAGGACTTGCGTTTCTATACGAGCAGTTAACAGAACGAAGAAAGTCTTTGCAGTCTTTTAAAATACGTTGAACAACTTTTATATTTTTATTTGCATTTATTTACTAGTCACATGGTTTTGCATTGGTGTTATCTAAAGCAGTACATTGATCACGTGACACCCAGCAAGGGCACTGCAAAAAAGACAGAAATACTTAAGTTTATTTATTTATACTTTAAGTGCCTCTTTAATCCTGAAGGTTGGACGTCAACGTCTTGTACTCGGTCAGCTTTTTGTATTTAAAAAATAGCTAATACTAATTTAACGATCTACAACTTTCCAAAACTTTGAAAGAGTTTTTTGACGATAAGGAGTTGTCCTTATCGTCAAAAAACTCTTTCAAAGTTTTGGATGCTATTTGCAAGTGGTGGAATTTTGGATGTTTTATTTTATTTGGTGTAATCTGTAAGTAGTAAAAATACATTTATTCATCAAACAACGTAATACAATTAGTGTAGTATCTTTAGCGAATTATCCAATTTAAAACCAGGTCGTTAGTCACACAGTTTCTTTTAAAACGGATATCGATCACAAACACGCTGAACATTCAGCGTATTGTAAACAAAAGTTTTATCGACATCGAGATCAAACAGAGTAATCAACCGTATTTATTTAAGAAAGCTTCGGTTTTCTTTCGATGCTATCTGTGTATTTATTGAAGCCGCCATTAGAGTGATAGATTGGAATCAAGCTTGTAAATTTGTTATTACGAACCGTGGAAGTTAATTATGAACTTGTCTAGTATCGTATCTTAGTAGATTTTTTGCCTTCTGTCTTGGTAAAATGTAGCTTGGTATCCTAAGCAGGCGTGGTTGTAAATTAATTGTAAGTCAATCAGGAATAAGTCAAGCACCATGTCCAATTGAACTAGATTGTTGACATAAATAAAAACTGTATCGCTAAGATACTAAGTTGTTAGCAGTTGCCACCTCGCAGTAGGTACCCTTGTAGAAAACTGAATAGGTCATAAGATTATCAACCAAGAAAAATAAAATGGCTTATTAAAAAACGTAAACAGTTTATTACAGAATAAGGCACTTCATTTCTTATTAAGATCTACGTGAGTTTATACATACACACTAGGTTAAAATCAATTTTGGCACAAGTTCGTTACTCAAGTATGTGTACTTAGTATTATAATATTTCAGATCATCTCCCACTGTAGTTACTTCTGCAGCATCTTCTACAGATGGCTCTGAAAAAGATATTTCGATTTATTATATGAAAATACAATAAAATACAATATGTGAATAGTCAGCTGTCGATTACAAACTGTTACTTTATCACCCTTTAATTCAAATGTGAAGTCTACAACTTTCAAAAATTACACGCTTGCCAAGGCTTGTTTTATTTATTCAACTGTTCCTTAACCCATTGAAGACCGGCAATCCAGACAATAGAAAAACTATTATGTCTGTCAATGGGTTAAATATTTTATCAGAAAAGTTCTAGATGTTTGTAATTTCTAGATAAAGCTCCGTGAATCATCCTGCATCTACATAAGTAGACTCCGTTAAAATATATTGTGGTTTATCTGAACCCTTTAACCACAGCTAACGGATATACCCAACAAAAACAAAAGATTTTCTATTTCTATCATGGGGGTTAAAAGGTTAATTCAATTTTTTTGTATCAGTGACATACAATATATCTGAAAACAAATATTAAACGGGTTTTATGATGGCCGCTATAAATTCGAATAACGGAAATTTTGAATATGGTCACTTTCATTTTTAATGTGCAAAGAATCCAGACACAATAGAAAATCTATTGTGTCTGGATATTGGACGGTCAAAGGGTTAAGTAAGTGTTTTCTTGTTAAAATTACCACCGCACTTCGAGGCAAAACTCAAAATTTCATCTTCACCACCTAGATGAATGGAAGTCCTCGACAGTGCGTTTTTGTTGTAATTTATTTCCACGAACGACGAAATTGTGGAATCAGTTGCTGCCGGAGATATTTCCTGAGTGATACGACCTGGCGACCTTAAAAAAAAGAGCGTATTCCCTGTTGAAAGGCCAGCAACGCATTTCAGTGCCCTCTGGTATTTCAAATGTACATTGGCGACGGGACATTTACCATCAGATGAGCCGTTTGCTTGTTTGCCTGCTATAGCATAAAAAAACTTGACAAATAATAAATGAGCAATTTGCCAGTATAAATTATCATAAGCTTCACGAAATATGTCTTGTCCATTAATTTTTGCAGACAACTGTTATTTGAGGTCACTAGCTTCACCTAAACGTTACTACAGAATTTTTATTTCATATCTGGGGGTAAGCGCAATCTTTTATTTTTTGTTTTTTATGTTATTAGTGTACAGAACGGTCTGGACGTTCACCTGATGGTAAGTGATACGCCAGACCATGACAGAGCGACATTAAAGGAGACCAACAACTGAAAGACAGTTATTATTCGCCATCAATGCCGCACTGCGCCCATCACCCGAGATAACAGATGTTTAGTCTCTTATACCCATTAATTTCACTAGCTACAGCGCCCTTATCCCGAAACACAAAAGTGCATAACACTCCTGTTTCACGAGATGATATCTGGCACTGCGGTGGTACCTACCTAGACGACTCAGTATCGAGTAATCTCTTAAAACAGTATTACTAACAGAAAAGGCGATAAATAATATTATTGTAATGCTGTTTCAAGACATGGCGGTAACCCCCCAGGTTAAGTATAATTACTACTAACCCAAATTCTGCCACACAGTCGGCGGAAACACGGGCAGTTGCGAGAACACGTGGACAACTTTAGCATCACGCCGTATCCGGTTAGCTGAATTCTCTTTTTTACTTAATTCAGCACGGTACCAAAATGCGGTTTTCCTGTAACAAACAAGTCACAATTTGCATTTATAGTTAAATTTAGAGAACCTTTATTTCTCATAAGGAACGAGTTCAATTAAAATGAGATGCATAATTATAACACTTAGTATCAAAAAATTATTCCTTATATAGTGTGAATGAAATACAACTTAAAATCTATCAATTAATATTGTTACAGTCGTTAATATTAGTTAATAATAAATCATAAAAGGGATTCATAATAATTAAATTTAATTAATGATTTTATGTTAACTCGATAACAAAAGAAAAGCTAATGTACCTGCTAAATCATCTTTGGCGAAAAAAAATGGTTTAATAATGTATGATATTTCATTTATTTCAATTTGGTATGTAACAGGTAACTTGAAGTAAAGAAAAGAAAATAATGCATAATTGTCCTGTTTTTAAACTATATAATATCATAATTCATTAAAAACTTACTTTAAATGATCCTGAACAATATTGTTTGCAATCGGCATTGATATTCTCTGTAAGGGGTCGCTCATGAGCTGCCCTACTGTTTTTATGGAGATTTTCTG
>PQWD01006025.1:0-29425 GCA_019425675.1 Leucinodes orbonalis | reverse complement strand
AATTATACGTACGTTATCCGATGGTCTTACGGTGAAGAAAACCATCGTGAGGAAACCTGCGCACGCTTGCGAAGAGATTCAAAGGTAGTGTGTGAAGTCGTCCACCCCGGGCCCACATGGACGACTAAGGCCTAATCACCCTATACGGGTAGGCTCGTGCCCTCGGTGGGCACGAGCTAAAGACGACCCATGTGTGTTGCGGTTGAGATGTCGGCTGCAATACCAAGGGTTCCGGGTTCGTTCCCAGCAGTACACCATTTGTTTGCATGAACATGTTGTTTGTAATGGTCCTGGGTGTTTTCTATGTAAATATGTATTACAAAAATAAATGTTATACAAGTATGTTTATCCGTTGTCTAGTACCCATAATACAGGCTTCAACGCCTAACTTGGGGCTAGATGGCGCTGTGTGAATGTCAGTGGATATTTATTTATTTATACATCATCACCAAATGCGGGAGTAACAGGGACTTACCAACTTCAAAACTGAATCCGTATCTTTAGGCAGTATTTGATTTCTCCATTGTTGGTAAAGTGGAAGTCGCAGGAGGATACTGGTAGTACACTCTGATCCGAGTGACACATAGGTAACCAATTGTCAAGCTGTATAAATTTTACTTTAGTCAACCACCTACGCATATTTATCATTACAGCCTAAATGCTGCTGAACAAAGGCGTCCCCTAACGTCAAGTGCATGTCACTTAGACCTATCTTGTGTCGTCATCTTCATCTACATACGACTCATACGAGCAACATTTTAACTTTTGGGACACATTAATGGTATTAAAATTTTATTTACATACCTACGTTTAAATTTTATTTTAAAAGTGACAATTTATAAAGTCTTATCGAGTGTTTTTGTGACTAGAGACCAACCCATTATGATTATGTCATTAATTAGCTTAGCGAAACACATCAACTTTATGAGTATGATACAAAAGTACTTTTACCTACTATAAAAGGAAGAGCAATGAACCCAAAAAGAATACCTAGGCAGTAGGTAAGCACTTACTGAGACATAACTGCAGGCTGGCAAACAGTTCAATAGCCATGCAATCACCATTTTCCAAGAAAATAAAATGTATACATAGCGGTGGATTGTGCGCCAATCTCGGAATGACCTGATGAAAGATAACGCTCAGTTCAATACAAATATTTATTTTCATGCATACAAGAAATGAGTACTATAGCAATGCTGTAAAAAGGTAAGATTCGTGATACGCTCACAAAAATCGAAAAAAGTGTTCCGAATGCCTGTAAATGTAAATTTACCTAAGCAAAAGCCTACCAACTGTATTCTCTTTGGCGGTTCGTTTGAGGCACGGGGGGATCTACCTTTATATATACAGAATATCATTGTACGATAGCATGTAAACTTGTAGGTACAAATGAAACTGGAGTCGAACCCGAACCATTAGGAGTCTCTGACACTTGTCTAAAAAATGTACGGCACCACTAACGGTAGTAACTGTGACGATACTAAATGTTCGTATCATGTAGAACCTATATTACTGTATCTGTCTCAAAGTCTATACAGATTATACCTTAGTGTACACTGCGGTCGGTAACTCCCTAAAATCTGGAACACAGCTATACGAGCCATCAAATGAAATAGCTTACTGATATAGTCGGTAGAAATAATTAAGATAAGAGTTGCCAAGCGTCCGGATAAAACCGGACATAGAGTTTTGACTGTCACCCTAATTTGATTTACAGTGTCGTGCAGCCTGTACGGCATTTGAAATGCTGAAATATTTGTTTTAGTTTCTAAATGCATGAAGGGTGTCTGTCCTTTGTCGCAAGCCTTGCTCCGTAGCCAATTAACGATGCCACAGATAGAAAGACTATGAAAAACTATACGCATACTTTTATTTTTATAACTTTTTGATTTATATTATGTTAAAATAAAGTTCATATTAGCAAATTATATTACAAAGAGTGATCTTCACGCATGGCACGTTATTTCATGTTTTCTCCCATCTATTGAGACAGTGCCTTTGATATAGCCCATTTGTTCATAGTGAGTCTGGTGAAACCTAAAAGAACAGATAACATAGTCCTATAGCCAGATCAATACAAAGAGACATGTTATGAGCACCAATGTTTGCACTGGTGTTACTATTGTGTAAGATTTTTTGGAAGGATTTTTTATGTTAGCCGCTGATAGCCATTATATTACGGCTTCACTGGGCTCTGCGGCGCAGATGGCTCTGAACCTTAAAATATATTTTCCCTCTTCAACCTCTCGCATTCCAACACTTGACATAGGTCTCATCCAATCTGCGCCAGACATCCTCTGCTTTTCGCATCCAGCCTCGACCAGCAACCATACGCAAGTCGTCGGTCCAACGGGCCGGAGAACGTCCCACGTTTGACATTCGGGGGCGAAATAGATAGGTACATACTCTTATACTTACTTTTTCAACAATTTGAAATAGTCCGCAGACCATTGTTCCCTGGCGAGATCATTAGCCATACTCGTAGCTGACATTTGTGTGTCATAATTGAACGGTGACCAGCTTGCACTCCAAGTCAATTCCATTTGCACCTTCAATTTCTTAGTTGAGTCACTACGCGGCCTGTGAAATAGATAGCACTTAAAATTAATATAATTTTACGCACTTTTCACTTTTTCGTGTAGGTAATTTAATTGGGGGCAAGCGAGTAGTTGTGACACTTGATGTGATGACACGACACAAGTTTAAAATGTATATTCCAGTTATTAAATCATAATTAAATTATATAAAAAAATATAATTATTGTTATGTTACGTGTAGGTACCGAAATCATATAACTCTGTGATTGATTTGAAAAGAGTGACTATCGAGTTTCTTACCGGCTCTTCTCAAAGGTCCTACTTAACGTACCGGTGCTAGAGTAATAAAAAATAATAATAACAATTGACGATTCAAAAGCATCTGTAAAAGATTTACCTATTGGAATAAATATATTTTGAGTTTACTATAACATTGTTGATTACCAAACAAGTAATCTCGGAATTGATTTTCATATAAATAAGAAATGAGCTAGTATAAGAAAATATAAAACGTGATGAAGAGCTACCGAAGTCATTTCCAAACACAAACAAACAACAACGTAAGCGAGATTGAAATCGATAAATGCGGTCGATATGGGCTCGTGCAGCACTAATAGTCGGAGAGCCGGCTGTATAAAATTCCTTTGGATCAGACACATGAACAATTTTTTTAATATAGTCTGAGAAACCATAGAACTAAAGGTCGGCACCCCTGAAAATGCCTGATTTCGCCCGCATGCAAATTTATGACCTCACTTCCAGTTGTAATTCCAGACATTGTTATTATACATAAAAAATTAACGGGCAAATGTAGTATTCAATGGGTAGAATTGAGTTTTCAAAGGTCGACAAGCCCAATTCATTTACGAACGTGAGCCGACCACAATGAAACGATCTTACGAGTTATAATAACTATGTCTAAACATTTTCAGAGGTGTCGACCTTTAGTTCTATGGTTTCTCAGACTATATTCAAAACTTTGTTCATGTACCTGATCCATACACCTTTTATACGGCCGGCTTTCGGACTATAAGGCGGAGCGTAGGAAGTGCGGAATGCAGGGTGTTTGCCTCCCACGCACTTCATGTCATACCCTGATTGCCATGTCGAACTGTCGCGTACTACAGTACGAGTACAGGCAATACCAGAGGACTTACCAGAAATGCGTTGGCGGCACTTTAAATAAGGCCATTCATGTATAGATAACGATAATTATGACGATTTCTACAAAGTATTTTTATAGTTCCACCCTAGTCCTTACGGCACCTAAGCATAGTGGGAGAGGTAACAATTGATTCTTTTGTCATCTGCCGTCATCACAGGCCAACTCTTTTATAATGCTTGAGCGGAGTACCATTGTCAGATTTGAACGAAGTACCTTTATAAATTCGGTAGCAGATTAAGTAGCTTTGACAGCAATTGGTTCCGTCTAGGCCTCTTATTTAAGACAAAAATATGTTTCCATAATTCTTAAATTCGTGAATTAATGAAAACATTATTTTTTTGTTACGATCACTATTGTTCTTAAAATAACTTACCTAGTGGCCCTAACTCTAATTAAGTTCTATTTACCAATAAAATTAATTTGATCATGCAGACATTCCTCGTGGATAGGCAGGTTTTATTCGGCTGCTACTTATTACGATATACTTATAATACCGTATCGCATTTTTTATCACTATCTATGATAAAATATAATGCAATCCTACCCAGATAATGCTTTTCAACTATTCTTCAACACTTAGAATTATAGGTTCGAATCATCCTTAAATGAATCAATTAAAAGACGCAATCAAAATTAAGAAAATAACGAATAAGTGGTTTCAAGTACGTAAGTACTATACTTACTTCATCTCACCATTGTAAAGAACTTTCCAGGCTCTCATGGGTACGTAATTGACAATTTCCAGCCCCTGTATTTTGTATTCCCCCGCTTCCTCAATAGTTTGAACTTGATATGTGTCAGGGAGACACGGGGATAACAAGAGTTCCTCACCTTCTACCTTCAAGCAAAAAAAGTAATACCCTTTTAAAGATTCTACCCATCAATTCTCTATTTTTATGTAGCTACCTATTTCGATACTTAAATTAGTATATAAGTAGGTACTTATAATATTTTCATCACATTTTATTTTCCTTTTTCGTGATGTTAAACCACGTCTACATGCTCGCACTAAAGCACATGCATGCAAACTCACACATATACAAATCAATAATTATAATTATTCATAATAATTACAGCTTTTTTTTCGAACTGACTTCTACTTTTGGCCAAAGATGGCCTTTACCCCTAAAATTACAGCCGTAACTCCACTAGGACTATGTCTCTCCCGAAGACACTCGTGGAAGGGTTTGGGACAATTAACCGCCACGCTCGTTAAATTGGCAAGTCACATGCCTACATCCCTTTCGATACAACACGTGGAAAAGTCTGTAGGTACTTTCAATTCTATCGGCCGGTAAGTTGTTTTGGTAAGTCTCAAAAGGTATAGACTGGTACTCTTTTTATCGAGCTAACTAGGTAATCACATAATTAAAAAGACAAACAAAAATGCAACGAGCTTAAGTTCTATAGCCTAAGTATCTATTTTTGTTAGGTACCTGAAATGTAGCGGGCTATGCGTATGGTGTTGCGAATTTTGGAGTGAAGACCACGTCTTGGCAAATGTAGCATAGGACGCTCTCGCGGCGGATGATGGACCGAAAACTTGTGAAAGAACCCTCGATCGTTGGAGGTAGAAGTGTGAAGGGTCGGAATATTTGGTCCAAAATCCGGGGAGGGAGCTAGGTTTTGCAGTGTAAAAGATTGAAGAGAAATACACCAATAGGTCGTCTACCTAATGCTTTACTAATTTTTTTTCTATTGATGTAACGCAAACTATGATTTTATTAACTACCTTCAAATACATGAAAGAATCCACCACGTGACCAGGTCTTCGTGCAAGGCCACATATAATAACATCGCCTTTGTCAGACAGTCCATTGTAGTATACAGCATCTATTGCCTGAAAAACACATTAATCAGGTAATTAGGTATATTTTATGTAACCTAGAACTATTTCAGTAAATGGATATATATCACTATGGAAGTTGGTGCCAGTTACACCATATATTTACATAGTATGTACAAATAGGGTGTCTCTAACTGGTAAAATAACTAACTTATTAATCCGCAATGTACTTGTAGGCAAAGACAATCGAAAAATAATTTACTTAAAGGTAAGTTGAATGTATAAAATACTGATATCTAAATTGATAAAGATTTTTATGAGTGGGAAAGCCATGCACTGCACGAATGTCAGTGCGGCCGAATTGATACCACGGTCTCACAGAAAACCGGTGTGTAGGTATCAATGCAAGTGTTGCATTTGGTGTAATGGTTGCGACGTCGGCTTTTACACCAAGGGTTCCGAGCTCGATAAACGGGCATTACAAACATTTGTGTGCATGAATATATCAGTTTGTATTGGTCTGGGTGTTTTATATGTATATTATGTATACAAAAAATATATGTATGTTGTGTAGTATATACCCATATAACAGGCAAAATGCTTAGTTTGGGACTAGATGGCGCTGTGTGTATGTCAGTAGATAGATATTTATTTCCCCGTGCAAGGTAACTGGAGGCCAAAAACCCCCTCACTCCAAATCGAACAGGCGGCAACGAATTCGATGGTCCTTTGGTGTTGAGAGTCCATAGGTGGCGGTTTAGTCACTTGATATCAGCTTGAGCCGTCGTCCTACCCATGAAATAAACAAATACAGGCAGCAGCGGATAGATAATGCTTTTGACCGAAGCCACATCCTTGTTTTGATTTTAAATAAAAACAAAAGCAATACGGTACGATACCGTGGGATTGTCTCCTAGGAAGTACTTATTCTCCAAATCCAATTCATGAGCTAGGATGTGCACGGCCCCATCGGAACTCTTTCCTGTCTCAACAGCCCGAAGTACCCGAAGATGATTATATAACTGAAAGCATAAAAAAGGAAAGTATTGAATTTTTTCTGAATGACTTTGTTGTTGAAAATAATACCTGTTTAGGTATCAGTTGTTGGTCGCAATCATTGCCGCTCTACCATGGTCAGGCGTATCTCTTACCATCAGGTGAGCGTCCGGACCGTTCTGTACCTACACATTGTCACATAAAAAAATAGTCACTATTGCAGGGATCGGCTATTGCACACCATCTATTGGGAGAAATAAACGACTTCAATTCAAAGATTGCTCATTATAAGTCCTGAAGATAACAATAATCGGTCACCGATCCTATGATCAACCATTGCAATAGATGCACCGTGCGATCGTCAACCGAACGCGCTAGACGTTCAGTACGCACGAGTCATGAAATCATTTTTTTTATGTTATAAGTGCACAGGAAGGCCTGGTCGCTCACCTAACGGTAAGAGATACGCCTGACCATGGTAGAGTGGCAATGATTGATACTAACAACTAATACCTAAAAAGGTATTATTCTCAACAACAAAGTCTGACACGCCTAACCATGACAGAGCAGCAATTACTGATAGACAATTATTATCCTGTATCAATGCCGCACTGAGCCCGACAACCAAGACGACAAATGTTAGGTCTCTGATAACCGGTAATTTCACTAGCTACATTAACCTTATCCATAAACACAAAAGTGCATGCACTCCGGCACTGCGGTGGTAGACTCGATACTGATTCGTCAAGGTAGGTTGGTACCTACCTAGACGAATCAGTATCGAGTCTACTACCAACTTACATGAAAGTATCAATCATTGAAGTCCAAATCGAAGTTTGCACTGGTGAATTATATTTAGATATCAGAAAGGAATTTAGCACTATGAGCAATATGATAATAAGTATAATGATACATACCTGTCGAAGCTTCAAAAATAAGAACATAGAAACAATTTTATCCAATAGTTCGGTTTTTATTCAACTGATATATACCTAACACTGGCGGTTTATATTTAGCATTTAAATATTTAAATAGCATTAAGAGACATGCCGGAATTAATAAGAATACAGTAAACCAAAACATTATTAAATTAAATAATTTGTACACAAGAAACAAAACTGAACTATGACCCGAATAAAAGTGATGTTAGCTGGTCTTTATTTATCGTTGACCAACTAAGAAATGAGCAAATACATAACTATTATCAGTTAATTGGGCATTATCATTTTCGTGCAAGGGCAGCATTTAATCTTAAACGGTTGTATTTCCAGCGCCGGATCTTCATTTTTTTTTGGGTGGGGCAAAAATTTAGAAATGCCGCCCCGCCCTTTTATTTATTTTTACCTTTATCATCCTATATTATTTCACTAATTTATATAATAGGTCCTCAAATTGATTGACATTTGGACAAAGCTGCAACTTTTTACGCAGCTGTGATCAGTTTCAGAGATATTACATCTCCTTGTCTTACTCCTCGGTGCCAATGATAAGCCAATGGTAAGCTCTTCATGTACTCGGCCTGACATAGTAGCGCTATCGTACAAACATCTCAACAATTCGATATAGCAGTAGTCAAGTCAGGCACCGTTGGAGGGAATGAAACACAGCCCAAGTCTCGATCGAATCGAAGGCTTTCTCATAGTCCACAAACGCCAAACATAATGGTCAGTTATACTCTCCGCTCTTCTGTATAACCTGCCACAGCGTATGTAATATGTAGTCTATGGTGCTGAAGCCTTTGAGGAACCCGGCTTGTTCGGAGGGCTGGAAATCGTCAAACATATGCGCGAGACGGATCATAATGACTATGGAGAATAACTTGAAGATGTGGCACAATATCGTAATGGGTCGTTAATTCTTCAATAAGCTTTTAATATCTAAGATAACTCGTAACAGATGTAAAAACGGCAAGATTAGTTTATTTTAGTATTTTTATAATGTAATGTCGTATGGTCTACCGTTGTGGGGTACGGCTGCCGACATTGATACAATATTTGTGCTACAAAAAGAGCTTTTATCTACAACCTTAGACCACGTGACTCTCTTAAAGAACAGTTCAAAGAAATAAATTTGTTTTTTTGTAATGTAATTTTTGTATATTTTTGTCGTTCATAAGTGCTTTTTGTAAGCCTAATTTAAATAAATGAATTTTGACTTTAACTTATCATACCCGGAATATTAGGCTCTCTCCAAGCGGATACGAAAACTCGTTCGCAGAGAATTCTACTATTTCAATACAAGGTTAATTAAGGACCTTATTAAGGAGAACAGGGGGCCCAAAGTTTTCCAAAAACCACTTGGCAGGAGCATTCTGGTGAAGCTTAATATAGCAGATGGCCAACTACTCACATTACGCCAACAGATCCTGGAAGAGGTTGAGAAATTCTATGGATTTGTCGAGCGCTCATCAGTACAGACCGAAGACAGCGAAGATCTACGTGCCCTACTAAGGCACCATTGTACGTAGGATATGCCGGATGTTGACGTTAGCGAAATTAGTGCAGCACTGAAGCAACTGAGAAATGAAAGGGCCCCGTGGGATGACGGTATTACGACAGAACTCCTAAACACCGGTGGACAACCCATCCTTAGGACATTAGGTGAGCTCTTTTAATGCCGTCATCTACCTGGGAACTACACTGGAAGCGTGGTCCACAAGCGTTCATTAAGAAGGGTGATAAAGCTCTCTTGAAGAATTATAGACCGGTAGCGTTTCTGATAAGCGTCGGTGGCGTCCTTCTCCAGATTGTCCAAGAATAAGTTTACTTGGGCTAAAACTTGACCGGCACAATTTCGGAAGGGAAGCTAGTAGGAGGATTCATTTGGGCTGGGCGGCATCAGGCAAGTTACATCAAATCTTCACGTCGACGATTCCGCAACGCTTAAGGACAAAAGTCTTTGAGAAATACGTCCTACCCATACCAACATACGCAGATGAGACATGGACACTGACTGCGGATTGGTTCAGAAATTCAAAGTTACTCAACGAGCGATGGAGCGTGCTATGTTGGGAGACTCTTATACATAAAATCAGAAATGATGTTATCCGCAAAAGAACTAAAATTACCGGCATAGGCAGTGAGCGCGCAGACGAGTTCTGGAGCGGAGACCGCGTCTTGGCAAGCGTAACGTAGGACGCCCTCCGGCCCGATGGACCGACAACTTGCGAAAAGTCGCTGGTGGAGTCTGGATGAGAAAAACGGAGGACCGGAATATCTGGCGCAAAATGAGACCAATGTCCAACAGTGGACTGCGATAGGTTGAATAGAGAGGGAAAAGGTTTAATCACCTTTCTTGAAGAAGAACACCACCACGCCATTGCTCCTCACCTTTGGTGTCGCACCATCACCGATTCCGGAATTAAAAAGCTTCTGAAGGGTCTTAAGCACTGGCGTGCCCCCTACTTCAAAAGCTCTGCGGTATATCCGTCGTAGCGGGGGTCTAATAACGCTTAAGCTGTTTCATAACCATCCTAACCTCGGCAAAAAAGCAATGTCATTAAAAAGTTACAATTTATCAATTATTGGTATTGATATTAATCAATTAAGTTCTATAATGAAATAAGACTACTCGCCTCAGCTTTTTCGAAGTCACACTGGATGAAAAAGGCGTTTTATTTCCAATTTATTTTGTATATTTTCTTAAAAAACGTGGTCGCTTGATGCAAGTAAAAGGAGCTTAATTGTTTATTTTTATTTTTTTTCAATTGTAGCTGTCCATCATGAAAATGATATAGCTTTAAAGCAGCTAAGTTGGCATCAATTAACATAGAGAAATAACTACGTAACTTTGAAATAATACACTGCTGCCCTGTATAGAGATCGACGAGAGAGTTTTCGTATACAGCGTCATTCCTCAGATCGCAGCTGCACCCGCCCTGCTGACCGTGATCTGCGGGCGCCTATTTAGAACTATGCAAAAAATGTAATGGTTCAGTAACATGCCTTACTCCGCGCTCCGGTTATCAGTCGTATTTCTATGGCCATGCACTTGTACTATTATTTATTCCGCGGGCAAGTAAGGTAAATGATGAGTGGTCCATTAGTCGGTTTGCCGCCCCCTGACCGTGCCGCCCGGGGCACGTGCCCCCGTCTGCCCCCTAGATCCGGCCCTGGTATTATCATACATTGCATTAAGCGTTATAATTCTATGAATTATTTTGTTATATTTAGTACCAATGTTTAATACCTTTTCCTAGGTACAATATAGTTAACTTCTTTTAGTTTGTTTTAGATTTGAGAGAGACGAATTTTAATTATAACAGGTACAATTTAATAGTGTTTGCAATAGGTTAGTAAATAATGTAAAGCTAACAGTACTTATCAGATTAAGATTTATAGTAAATTTTATATACCTGTTATTATTAAATAAAATAAAATTTGTTGTGTCAACATGTTAAGTCAAACTATGTTTATTTTGCTGTCGCTCATTTGAATTTATCACGCTTTTCAAATCCGTATGTTCAGTAACGGAACTTACCTGCTGATAAAGCGACGCTAACGTTACAGTAGAGATATTGTCCGTCAGTAAGTCGATAAGTGTGTCCATTTTTAGTCTGTCAGACCGTTTTAACAAGTTTTCCATGGCGGGAACAGAACGCCATTTTCAATACGTTTTCCATGGGGGGTCACGGTCCGTCACTTTGTTATATTATCACCTGACGTATTTTTATACCTTAAATGTCATCTGGGGGCACGGCAGTGCCCCCGCCAAGTCGAGCATTCAATAGCCCATCGATTGTAGGCTTGATAAATCCACTAACGTATAAAGTGTTCAACGGCCAAGTCACACAACATCAACCATAATAATTAATTAATTGCAGTTAGGAACCTTTAGACTTGCACGTCTTTGTCTTGATTTTTTACTTTTTAGAGATAATCAAGCAGCTCCATCGAGACTTGGCTAAATTTTTTTACAGAATGTTTTTGGTGGGATAAAATCGACAGGATAATCATAACGATAGTTTGAGATACATATTATATGGAGTGTTTTTTAAATATTGTCAACTACCCAGTTCAGGGCAAATGAACTTGGCAGTACACACAACAAATTATATGCTTTGTGTAAAACTTCATATAAGTTGTTATCGCTACCTCTTTCCTGTATTACCTTTACCTTCTCCATTTGAAATTTATAAAAGCCAGGATTCCATACATGGGTAAGGCCGCNTGCGGCCGAATTGATACCACGGTCTCACAGAAAACCGGTGTAGGTTCAATGCAAGTGTGCCATTTGATGTAATTGGTTGCGACGCGGTTTTACACCAAGGGTTCCGAGCTCGATAAACGGGCAACAAACACTTATGTGCATGAATATATCAGTTGTATTGGTCTGGGTTTTTATATGTATATTATGTATGTATTTACAAAAAAAATGTATATGTATGTTGTGTAGTATATACCCATATAACAGGCAAAATGCTTAGTTTGGGACTAGATGGCGCTGTTGGATGTCAGTAGATAGATATTTATTTCCCCGTGCAAGGTAACTGGAGGCCAAAAACCCCTCACTCCAAATCGAACAGGCGGCAACGAATTCGATGGTCCTTTGGTGGTTGAGAGTCCATAGGTGGCGGTTTAGTCACTTGATATCAGCTTGAGCCGTCGTCCTACCCATGAAATAAACAAATACAGGCAGCAGCGGATAGATAATGCTTTTGACCGAAGCCACATCCTTGTTTTGATTTTAAATAAAAACAAAAGCAATACGGTACGATACCGTGGGATTGTCTCCTAGGAAGTACTTATTCTCCAAATCCAATTCATGAGCTAGGATGTGCACGGCCCCATCGGAACTCTTTCCTGTCTCAACAGCCCGAAGTACCCGAAGATGATTATATAACTGAAAGCATAAAAAAGGAAAGTATTGAATTTTTTCTGAATGACTTTGTTGTTGAAAATAATACCTGTTTAGGTATCAGTTGTTGGTCGCAATCATTGCCGCTCTACCATGGTCAGGCGTATCTCTTACCATCAGGTGAGCGTCCGGACCGTTCTGTACCTACACATTGTCACATAAAAAAATAGTCACTATTGCAGGGATCGGCTATTGCACACCATCTATTGGGAGAAATAAACGACTTCAATTTAAAGTTTGCTCATCATAAGTCCTGAAGATAACAATAATCGGTCACCGATCCTATGATCAACCATTGCAATAGATGCACCGTGCGATCGTCAACCGAACGCGCTAGACGTTCAGTACGCACGAGTCATGAAATCATTTTTTTTATGTTATAAGTGCACAGGAAGGCCTGGTCGCTCACCTAACGGTAAGAGATACGCCTGACCATGGTAGAGTGGCAATGATTGATACCAACAACTAATACCTAAAAAGGTATTATTCTCAACAACAAAGTCTGACACGCCTAACCATGACAGAGCAGCAATTACTGATAGACAAATTATTATCCTTTATCAATGCCGCACTGAGCCCGACAACCAAGACGACAGATGTTAGGTCTCTTATACCGGTAATTTCACTAGCTACATTAACCTTATCCATAAACACAAAAGTGCATGCACTCCGGCACTGCGGTGGTAGACTCGATACTGATTCGTCTAGGTAGGTTGGTACCTACCTAGACGAATCAGTATCGAGTCTACTACCAACTTCCATGAAAGTATCAATCATTGAAGTCCAAATCGAAGTTTGCACTGGTGAATTATATTTAATATCAGAAAGTAATTTAGCACTATGAGCAATATGATAATAAAGTATAATGATACATACCTGTCGAAGCTTCAAAAATAAGAACATAGAAACAAATTTTATCCAATAGTTTCGGTTTTTATTCAACTGATATATACCTAACACTGGCGGTTTATATTTAGCATTTAAATATTTAAATAGCATTAAGAGACATGCCGGAATTAATAAAGAATACAGTAAACCGCAAAACATTATTAAATTAAGTAATTTGTACACAAGAAACAAAACTGAACTATGACCCGAATAAAAGTGATGTTAAGCTGGTCTTTATTTATCGTTGACCAACTAAGAAATGAGCAAATACATAACTATTATCAGTTAATTGGGCATTATCAATTTTCGTGCAAGTGGCAGCATTTAATCTTAAACCGGTTGTATTATCATACATTGCATTAAGCGTTATAATTCTATGAATTATTTTGTTATATTTAGTACCAATGTTTAATACCTTTTCCTAGGTACAATATAGTTAACTTCTTTTAGTTTGTTTTAGATTTGAGAGAGACGAATTTTAATTATAAACAGGTACAATTTAATAGTGTTTGCAATAGGTTAGTAAATAATGTAAAGCTAACAGTACTTATCAGTTTAAGATTTATAGTAAATTATTAAATATACCTGTTATTATTAAATAAAATAAAATATTTGTTGTTATGTCAAACATGTTAAGTCAAACTATGTTTATTTTGCTGTCGCTCATTTGAATTTATCACGCTTTTCAAATCCGTATGTTATCAGTAACGGAACTTACCTGCTGATAAAGCGACGCTAACGTTACAGTAGAGATATTGTCCGTCAGTAAGTCGATCAAGTGTGTCCATTTTTAGTCTGTCAGACCGTTTTTTAACAAGTTTTCCATGGCGGGAACAGAACGCCATTTTCAATACGTTTTCCATGGCGGGGTCACGGTCCGTCACTTTGTTATATTATCACCTGACGTATTTTTATACCTTAAATGTAATCTGGGGGCACGGCAGTGCCCCCGCCAAGTCGAGCATTCAATAGCCCATCGATTGTAGGCTTGATAAATCCACTAACGTATAAAGAATGTTCAACGGCCAAGTCACACAACATCAACCATAATAATTAATTAATTGCAGTAAGGAACCTTAGACTTGGCACGTCTTTGTCTTGATTTTATTACTTTTTAGAGATAATCAAGCAGCTCCATCGAGACATGGCTAAATTTTTTACAGAATGTTTTTGGTGGGATAAAAATCTACAGGATAATCATAACGATAGTTTGAGATACATATTATATGGAGTGTTTTTTAAATATTGTCAACTACCCAGTTCAGGGCAAATGAACTTGGCAGTACACACAACAAAATTATATGCTTTGTGTAAAACTTCATATAAGTTGTTATCGCTACCTCTTTCCTGTATTACCTTTACCTTCTCCATTTGAAATTTATAAAAGCCGGGATTCCATACATAGTAGAAAATGTATTGTATCTGTTGAATAAATGCAATACGGCGATGAAAGAGCTAAAGATCGGCAGCAGACTTGTTTTACCCATTATCGGATTACCCATCTGCTCGTTTGTGTTCCTATTGCATACAAAGGAATAATACTAATAGGCTTGTACTTCTTACCTTCAGGAGGACAATGAATTGAGTTGTAAAACTTACTGTTGGCCATAAAGTTTAGGGTTTTTTTACTATCCGTCGCAAAATAACAACTGCACCAGTTTCTTAATCGACCACTTGTGTAAACATAACATTTGCCAGTTATAACTGTTCACTAACATTAATAATAAACTAACTAAATTAATATTTAACTTGGACAAAACTCCGCTTCGGATCGCCGATCGGAAACCAAAACCTATATTATATAAAACTGTAAAATGAACCTACATCCCGAATGTGTATTAAAAAAAATGTATTTTATTAATAAAGCGTTATGAAACCATAAAATAGTTTGATGTGTAAAACCCGAAACAATAAAACTATTTCATACTTTTAAATATTTATTTAAGAAAATTTACCTAAATATGAACTTACATTTTCCAATACCAGCTGGATAATATCGAAACTATTATACATTGTATCAAGCAGATGACATGTATGGTTTCTACATGGTAGAACTATGAAGACAATTTAGGTTTACAAATACTTCATATTTATGATATATATATATATATATATATATATATATATATATATATATATATATACTTCTACTCTGCAGTAGCGAGAAGATGTTTGTGTACACATTCCTCCTTGTTTATAAGATGAGTCGTCTTGTTTACCAACTGCATCAGGTTGTTCAAGTTGTTCGACCATTCGTTCAGTCGGTCCGATGCATCCATATTCAAGCTGCAACCAAACAATTAAAATATATTATCATAATATATAATAGCAAATGATAATTAATTTTAAAATTTAAATTTTTATTTGCATTTCAAAATACAGCAAGCACTTCGATATGACGACATAATTAAATTAACTGAGATACATATGTGCTTGTCACTTGTCCGGTGAAGCTGTGAAGATCACCTGCAGCCAACAGCGATAAGTCATTTCGGAGAAAAAATACGACATATATAATGTTGTAATATAATAATACGAAACAATAACAAATAACCATTATTTACATTTGTTAATGTTGTTATTGTTCGCAAACCTAATAAAATCGAGTTAAGGTATGACACATTAATTATGCACTTATTACTGGGACACAATGACGTCAAGATTACAAGACATAAATGTGATATGACATACCTGAAGTGCACAACACCAGCGGGTCGGTCGATCTTGGCCTTAACAACTGCACTCACAACTAATTGCGAGAGAGCTTCTTCAGTCTCCGCCTCGCCCAACCCTAGAAGCTGGCTCATTCGATTCACAGTGATGCGCGTGTAATACATCGACATTATGCGTATGTTCTGCAATGTACAAATATAAACGGTTAATCGGTTTTGCTTAAGATCATAATCAGCTCACTAAACGTCCCTTCGGGGCATGAGTCTACTTGTAAAGGGTGTTAGAGTGGATAGGCCAACTTCACGCACAACCTTTGAATCTCTTCGCAGGCGGCGCAGCCTGATGTTTTCCTTCACCGTAAGAGCGTCGGATAACGTACATATAATTTCGAAAGTTCGATATCTGGCACTGTGGTGGTACCTAAATAGACGTCTAAGTACCGTGTCTACCACCTAGTAAAAAGACTTGCGGAAGGTCGCTGGTGGAAGCTGGATAAGAGAAGCAGAGGACAGGGATATATGGCGCAGAACGGGGAAAACATTTGCCCGTATCACGCGGTTTACTGCTGAACTGCGATAGGTTGAAGAGTCAGGTGTCTAACTTATGGTAAGAGGCAAGTGTCGCCTACACACATAAAGACGGTAAAAAAGCGAAACTGCTGTTACTCGCATACAACTTATATGCAATTTACAACAGTTTCGCTTTTTACCGTCGATGTTATGAATTCCAGAAAGGAAACCAGTCTGTACCAAACTTGTGACGCAAATCTGTTAAGTCACACTTTCTAGTAATTTTATTGCCTGTCTCACCTTTAACATAGAACAGAATTATATCAGGAGTATAACTTGCTATTAACTGTGCAAGATACAACTAAACACTTACATGCTCTACCACTCTGTTTTTCAGGTCGTTCCACCGCTCCTGACCCTTCTCATCAGAGGAATCAAAGAAGGGTGTTGCACGTAACATTTTCTCGTACATAGAGCATAGGGTGTTCCATCTTATAATTTCAGGATTGATAAACAGACCCAGGAGTTGTCTGAAATAAAAGAAAAAACACTTAACTCAATAAAGTTCCTTCTTTTATTGTTAGTAATAATAAGGCTTTTGGCTCTCATGTATGCCCTATGCATGTCTTTATAAATATGCATTACTGAAATATAAAGACATGTCAGAGAACGAAAGTAACCTCACCAGGTTGACAAGTTGAAATAAAAGTGGGTCAGAAGATGAAAATTTGATTATTGCATTCACTTATTTATTACTAAAGTACCAAGAATTCGTTTTTAAATTAAAGCAAACACTCAATTATTAGATTTCTTAAAAAAAAATATTTAAAGTATGACAATCATCATCAACGCTCATCAAACATCTCTATCGAGGGCACAAGCTACCTATTGGATACCGGATTTGGATATTGGTATACGGATAGCCGACTTCACGAAAACCTTTGAATTTTTTGAGGCTTGCGCCGGTTTTCTCGAATGTTTACTTCACCGTAAGAGCATCGGATAAACGACACATAATCAAGAATTCGAAAATACATTGGTACGTGGCGGGTATAACCTGCACCCTCCAGATCGAAATGCAACAGTCCACACTAATGAGCCGCTGACGCTCATGACAATTAAGGGGTTTGTTTTCAGTCAACTCAATTTATATTACATTGCTTCAAATATAAAAGAAATTAATAAGCTTACTTGATTCAGGCATTTTCAAGATCTTTCTTCATTAAGTCTGTGGGGAGGTCTGCCTTTCGTATCATATGGCTAGGACAAGGAAAACAACACTCAAAAGGGCTCAGGCCACCAGCCTGTCCCAATGCTCGGAAATGTCTGCACACGGATAGTACTGTCATTGTTGGTCCACAGCAATCATCAGACGTAGAACTTCTCTTTCAGTTCCGTAAGAAAAGAAGAATTATTGTTACTCAAACATCAAGTAAATCTGACTTTAAATAGGATAGTAATTTCTACCAAATCCTATTCCTGTCCTACCACAGTGATGGGTTACTAACCCTACATACAGGGTGAAATCGAGAACATTGGCATTTTTTTAAAATATGAACCTACTTGTGATTCAAAGTACATCCCCCAACATATAAAGAAAATCTAAGGATACAATTTTTAAAGTCTAAAAATCACGTAAAACACTTTGCAATTGCTCAATAATACATATACCAATAACATTATTTAAAAAAATATGATAAAAAAAATATTTTTCAATATGGGGTTTGACATGATAAAAGAGCGCGATGTGGCGGAACACGGCGCAGACGGATTGAATAAAGCAGTAGGAGATATACTTGCTCAAAGCAATGAGACAATTTATTTATTTATCATTTATTTTGTAAACCTTTTATGATAAATCTATATATGTATAAAGTTCCAATAAAAACATTCCATAATATGAGTAGAATAATTACTAGCAATTGGTGTTGGATTTCAAATATTGTATGAAGTCATATTAAGGTAAAAAAAAAACAGATACTATGTTGTAGTATATTACCAAGAGGCTGGATTTTGTACAGACAATATTAAATTAGGTGGACTAGCGGGGCAGTCCTAACATAAGTCCCATAAGATGTCCATTGACCAATAAAGACTGTAATAGTATATAAAATAATGGTTTACAAGCACAACAAAGATAATAGGCAATTTGAAGTATTAAAGTACCTGTGTATTGTCTTCTTCAAAGAATTTCGTGTTAATCTTCTTAGATATAATTTGTGTGCGGATGTAATCTTTGATGCAAGCACAACCTCATTTGTTCCAAATAAGCTCCACTTTTTCCCGTTTATCCATAGATCCATAAGTTTCAACTTGGAGTTCTTGAATAATTTTGGCAGCCTCTGCCACATTGTTCTCTTCTTCGCGAATCTTAGCTAATATATGTGTCAGCCTTGCTCTTTCAACTTCAACATATATCTTACCCTCAGTTATTGTTCGCAATGTTTCAATAAGTTTAATTTTAGTCTCCTTATCAGGTTTTATCTACATAAGTACAGCATTCCTGAACCATTTTGACTACAGCTTGTTTGAGTTGGGACCTGAAGTAAGTGTTGGTAAATATTTTTATGTCTAGAAATATTAGAGCTTATTATAGCAAATGCGATGTATCACTTAATCAGTAAAGACTATAAAAATCACTTCGCTACAGAAATCATCCGCTCATTATACGTCCCCACCGAGGGGCACGAGCCTACCCATAAGCGGGTATAGGTCTTAGTCGTCCACGCGGGCCCAGTGCGGATTGGACGACTTTACGCACAACCCCTGAATTTCTTCATAGCAGTACGCATTCACAGTCTACATAATTAAAATAAATCTTCCTTTGATCAGCAAAAATGTAAACATTTTAATTCAATTCAATTCAATTCTTATTGCTTTTCCATATGTTTATAGGTTGGTATAATTATAACAAACATTAGTATCAATATGGACCCTGTCGGGCACACCACAATCAGACAGAGAGGGGGACTTCAATGCTTCAATAAGATTTTCTACAAAAATATTTTGTATAAAATTGGTAAATTGATATGTTATTAAATAAAATCTGTATTATTTGGAAATATTTTCACTAAATTAAAAATAATAATTTAATTTTGAATCATTAAAATTATATAAAAAATTTAATTATACTATTTTGGCATTATTAACAGCCAGCATGTAACATTAATGATTGAATTCAATACCAATTGTGACTGCAGTTACAGCCTGTAAGCCAGTAACTAACAGAATTATAAGGAGCATTGTTTTTAAATACATATACCAAAATAAATTGAAGTTGCATTTTTTATGTTATAAGTGTACAGCACATTCAGGATGATCACCTGATGGGGAGTGATACGCCTAACCATGAGACAGAGCAGCATTGAAGGAGACCAAAAACTAATAGACAGTTATTATCTCCATCAATGCCGCACTGCGCCCGACACCCAAGACAACAGAAGTTAGGTCTCTTTGCCCAGTAGTTTCAGTAGCATTCTTATATTCAAAAGTTTTTAACCTGACTTGTTTGTCAGTTTTTAAGTTACATGAGAATTATTCATAGATGCTTTATTGCTATAGTTATTTTCTGTTCTAGTTTTTATATCAATAATCAAAGAAATATTAGCTGCCATACCGTCTTTTTGATAGTAGTACTATATGGTCATTTAATGCTGACCAATTCTTAGCTTCATAGCAAATTTGCACTACTGTTACCAGAATTCGTGCAGTGGAAGCCATATCAGCACCCTGAAAGGAATAATTATTTGTTTTACATGTAATCTTGCATTTAAAATTTTATGATTAATAATAAATACTTTACCGAAAACCGCATGGAAATTGCTTAAGCCAAACGCAAGATAATCGCGGACAAACATACATACATACATACTAACAGGTCAAACTGAGAACCTCCTTTTTTGAAGTCAGTTAAAAATTAAAATACACATTTTGAGTGTTCATAAAAAATATTTACTCACTACTCAACTACTTTGCACAATAAGTTGGTGCTCGGATGAACAAAAATTTTATCTTTTTTTTATACATAAATATTTATTTATTGAGAAAAAGAAATTAGATTATAATAGCCCTACTATCAAATTGGATATCTATTTTTTAAGTGTGTACAAACATCAAGGATAACCATTACACACCTTACCATTGAAAATTGTCAGATAGGTTGTTGCTTATGGCAGTTGATGACTTTCTTAGTGATACCATGCCAATGTCAAGCTGAGATAACTCTAATCCATTAAAACATATGCCAAGAGCCTATATTGATCAGGAGCGAGATTAAACCGCAGTTTGGGCATGTGGAAAGCGACACATTATATGATGGTATCGCCAATAGGATTGGAATGAAAGATAATTGATAAAAGAATACCAAAATATACAATAACACTATAAAACTTTCTTAGAAAACATTCCATTTGAGTTCATAACTTGCCACTACCTTAGTTAAACAATAAACAGTACTTACTGTTCTTGTTTGCTTTTCAAGGGCCAATAGTTGATCTATTGCTTCTTGGACCTTTCCTTTAGCAGCCCAAGACTTCCATAAAGGTATCTTCTCATCACAGGTTGCACTATAATCCACCTTAAACAAATAAAATTAAACTGAACACTTTGTTGCAAGTCATTAAAATCTAATGAAATTAAAAACTTAAAGTAACCTCTTTTACAGGTACTGACTGTAATTTGGTTTTTAAATGCATTTTTAATAATTATTAATGTAAATAGGTTATCTGTATAATATTTATAATAAATTTGTAATATATAATTTCTTACTTCCATCTTGATAATTTTTCCACTGGCATCGAGGCCTCCAATATCACCGTTTGTAGTCATCTTTACAACAGAATCTGCAAAGTAATTTGTAAAATAATCGAGCAAATCACCAATCATACAAGTAAGCAAACCCTTTGGTTACGGAAATAAGCTTATCTTCCAATTAAAAAAGTATATTCAATAATATTTTATGCAATAGTTAAGTCACCTGGTTTACTTTGTTAAAACTGCACAAAATATTTTTATTTGTAATTCAAATCAAATTAAATGCAATATCATTTGAAATGACAATTTACATACAGAATGACTGAATAACTGACCGAAACCAAAGAGTAAAAAGATATTTTCACTAAGAAGTTTGAGTATAGGGAGCGCTAACTACGAATATCAAAACCGTTCCTCATTTTCCAAAGAAAGAAAGGCACCAAGGTTTGGATGTTATCTCACTCTTACATAACGTCAGACAGACAGTGTTGCCACCATAGTCTTAAAAGTAGGGCTGTTGGAAAAGTTAAAAAAGGCTAGATCGGGCTAGATGGAGCTATAATAACAAAAAAAACTGACCTAAAATGCAGAAAAAAAAATTAGACAAGGAAAAAAACGGCATCGTGACTTGAGTTCAAAATAAGCAGTTCAAACCAAAATCTATGGCTTAAAACCCGTTTACATAAATTTCAAACGGCTTAAAACTGTGCTTACCAGTTTATTAACGATTTCTTAACTTAAAAATACAATATGTGGATTGAAAACTGTTTTAATTTTATTAGTTACACGTCACAACATTTTCAGGGTTTACAAAGATTAAAAATCTTAAAAGGAGCGGCAACTCCTAACACAGGCAATACTATGTTTATATGGAGGCCGCAGCCACATTTCAATTACTTGTAATCTTATAGAAAAGTAATATCTTATGTTACAGTTGGGTTGGTCCGGTGCTGTTTTTGTGCCGTTGCTCTGTTGAGTTTGTACCTTCACATTTTTTTATATATAAATATCATACGTCATCAACACCTAGACCATTACAAACAGACATGTTCGTGCAAACATATTTTTGTAATGCCTGGGGATTGAACTCGGAACCCTTGGTGTAGGAGCCGACGACGTCTCGACCTTTAGACTACATGGGACAACAAATTCTAATAGAAAATTGTTTCGATAGAGTCCAAGGTAGTTAACAAATGCCATGCACATAATTATTGGCTTGTTCTCTTCGGTTTTCTATTTAAGCTGCCAAACAGTATGGATGTCGTCCACAATGCTGTGGCCTTATTGAAATACAGCTCGATTTTATTAATTTGTTTTTAATTACATTGTATTATTTTGAATCCATTTTGTTATCTAAGGTATCCCGTTTCTGTGTCTTGAAATGAAATGAAATCATTTATTTGTTAGACATAGGTGGTCAAATAGATAAACAGATGTTTGGTCATAGTTTTAGCATGTATCACTATGTCTTGCCTTTAGTAGGCGTACAAATTTTACATGTCAATGTCTGTGTTTTTATTTTGATTAGTTCATATTGAATCACTTTTTTTAAAATTTTCAATTTATCTGTCATTATTAAGTCATGTAAAAACTCCTGATTTGTTATTGAATTTCATTTTTTAACGGAGTAAACATTGTAATATAAATTCATAAAATATCTCATTTGAAAAAAAATGGTTTTATTCATTTCTCTACCAAAACATTTAACCTAGGCAAAATAAGTGCAGAGTAAGCAACTCCTATCTTACAAAATACCATCTAGACTAAATAAGATTTTATTGCTAAAATTATACGCAATTAATAACACTCTTAGGCACGTTTTCTAGAATGAGACTCTAGCGTTGATTTTTACTTGAGTAGAGTTAGAAAGAGATACCACTATATACGATAAATAGCGGCATCCGTTTCTAAGTCTATTTAGGAAAAGATCAACTCTCGTCGATTGAGTCTCGTTCTAGAAGACGGGCCTTAATCATACCCTAAAACGTATTTTTTTTAACTTTGTAATAAACAATGTCTTTTATAAAATACATCTTGTTATATTAGTACCAATTACCCCCTACAACTTATTATTTGACAAAAAGCATATTTCTGACTAACCAGATTGTTCATATATATTTAACAATAATTTTATATTGGATTTGTCCCGTATTTTTCATTACTTTCTCACGTTACCATTAATAAGGTAATGGATATTTCATTGAACAAGTCAATTCCCGCTTTTGCACTCGGCTGGAATTCGGTAAAATGCTATGCTTTGCAGTAATCCGGATTGAACCACAGGAGGAACAAACGTTCATCTGTTGGAACAAACAAAAACATATTACATGTATACTTTCACCTAAAAATTGTCAATTCCATATTTAAGTCCATGATGGTCATCCTGCGTAGATTGAGACAGCAAGCGAAAGTAGGTAACTCTTGCTCGGAACAAATTTACGACCTTAGAGTATCAATAATAGTATAGAGCACGCGCAACGAAGTGGGAACAGTAGGCATGGGTGAGAACAACATGAAATTACCGCTGCAAGCACTTGTAGTCGTGGTTGAGTGCTAGCAGTGTGCGATTCTCTGGAGATATTTTTCATTTTTACGCTTTAAAATGGTCGACTGTGCAATTCGATAGTCCAAAAACGATAATAGGAAACAAACAAAATTAAAATCCGGTATTACTGTTTATCGGCAAGTCGATTTTCATTCTTATTTTTAATTATACAAATACGCATCCTGGGTCCCCGCGAGGGTGAAGCAGACGCCAGAGGTAGGCACGCACAGACCTTCCCGTGTACCCCTTCCCTTGCCCGAACCCGTAGTGATGTTACACAACAAACACTAGAGTCGATATTTAAATATTTTTTATTATAGGCAAGGAGTACTAAATGTTAATTTACTTGAGTTTTAAAGTTACATAAATGTAATAGAACTTTAATACTAAAAATTAGTACATATAGTGTTTTAAAGTATTAACATTGTTTTTTTCAATGTACTTTCATATTTTAAAGTACGGAGTATTGCGATATCACGCATCAACTGCTTTAATATTTCAAAGAATTTTAAGTACAATGTAAATAGCCCCATGGCTATTCTACGTGGGAAGGCCTGTTCCGTGAAGTGGGACGTAAACGTGGTAGGCTAAATGCAGAAATTCATAATTATAATAAATAATGAAAGAAAGATCACATGCATGATCTATGCTCGTATTATGTACATTCGGGCTGAATGAATGAATTTATATTTTTCTTATATAACATAACCGTTTACGAAACAATACACCCGTCACTCTGTCTAACACGAATTTAAAGTACATTGAATATTAACTAAATATTTATCGAAATAATGATGGGCAAGTGCGCTTGCTCTTATTATTATAAATATCACTATTATTAATACTCTAAAGGTTAAAAGCAAATCATTAGCCACATACACAATGTTAAGTATCATATCATGCCATTCAGCTGTATTTATCGATAGTATTAGTATTGTCATGTATCTATCAATGTAGTAGCTATAGTTCACCTGCCTCGCTGCGCCTTGAATATCTTGTACGATATGCGCGCTCTATACCTAGTTACTCTAAGTTCACGACAATAAGCGAGCGCCTTAACTAATCCCACAATACTTTCTCAACCTCCTTGGTTTCCTGTGCAATGTGAATGAGTGAGTGGTTGAATGAATATTAAATTCGTTGAATGAGAATGTTGATTTGGAATATTGGATTGGATGAATGGTGGATGGTTATTGGATAATTGGTTATGGCGTAGAAAGTGTTGATTGATTTTAGTTTTACATTTGTATTAAATTGTTTTTATTTTAGGACGCAAATCTTACCAGATTTAAGCATTTATTTTAAGTATTAAATCCAGTGATCATTTAAGAAAGTGTGATGTATGCTGTGGTTACATGTTGGTAGCCTAGTTTTTTCATTGTTTTGTGGAACATATGCTGAATACGTTTTTTTTTGTCGTTTGATAATATTGCACAGTGCAAAATGAATTCAAGTATGAGCTTTAAAGACACGGCAAACTTCGTTACGGGAGCCAGGAGTCGCTCAGTTCAAGGCCTGCCCAGTGCTATTTCTAGTCCATCTTTAAAAATACCATTGCCTCCAAGTTTATGGTTAACAGGTAAATTAACAACTCCGCTGCAGAGCCTTTATCAACTAGTATAGATTACCTATATCTGTACTGTACTTAAAACTTTTTGATTAATTGGATACATAAAAGTACATTTAAAATTGTTATTGTGACTTGACCTTTTAATCAGCAATTTGCGATGTTGCATTTAATGTTTATATATAGTAGCGAGTTTAGGTTATCTTGAGAATTATAGACAATTTATAATGATCAATACAAATGTTTGTTTATTTTACTATATTTTTCAATATTTTTTCCAAAATTTTGTGTGGTTTTGTTCAAAACACTTGACATTTTTGTTGCGCAAAAGACTTAATATTTGTTTTTAATGAATTTTCGTTGATTTAAGGTGAAGAAAATGAGTCATCTGATGAAATAGAAGCTAGTTCCATAGATGAATGTTTAACCAGCATTGAAAGACCCCGAGTTAGATCAAGGTTTCGGCATCACAAACAGAGACCTATAGTTAATATCCCTATTGGTATATTTTGGGATATTGAGAACTGTCAGGTAAATTGGCTGCAAATTTTTAATGACACATACTAACGAAAATAAGAAGTGTACATTGAATTGACTTGATTGACTTTTCCATATTTTACACTCCTTGAAGTGATTGATTGTATTTTTAATGAGTTCATCAATATTTTTGCTAATATTAAACCTTTGCATTTATTTAGGTGCCAAGAGGATGTTCAGCAATAGATGTGGTGGTTGCTATACGCAACAAGTTCCTAACAGGCAGAAGGGAGGCTGACTTTGTAGTTGTTTGTGATGCCCGGAAGGAAGCAGCATTTAGACTTCAAGAACTCAATGATGCACAAGTATGTTAATTTAATAATAGTGAAATATTTTTTATAAATAACTTTATTATTTAAAGTATAGATTTTATATTAAGATGTATATCTTTATAGGTAAGCTTGATTCATGTATGTGGAACTCAAAAGAATGCAGCAGATGAGAAGTTGAGACAATGCATGCGGAGGTTTGGTGAACTCCACACTGCCCCTGCAGCTTTGTTATTGATCTCTGGCGACATTAATTTTGCTGCAGATTTAAGTGACTTTAGACATAGGTGAATAACTTTTCCATCTGTTACTTTTCTAATTTTGTCACGAAATATAATTGGTTATTATGAATTACTTATTTGCACCTTAATGACATGATAACAGGTACTAATATATTTTTTTTTTATCTACTAGGAAAAATATGGAAGTAATATTGGTGCATAAACAGAATACATCCTCTGCCTTAATTGCTTGTGCTTCATCACATTACTGTTTTAATGAATTGACTGCACATCTGCCAAGGAATCCTAAGGTATTGAGCAACCTCTTGCTGTATTTATATTGACTAGATTTGATTGACTTTTCCATATATAACATTGAACACAATTGTTATTTTGTAGGTGATATTAAAAAATGTATTTAGTTTTTTAACAAACATGATTGCAAGTTTTCAGAAATAATATAAAATTCAAAAACCCTATAGAAAATCAAATATCATATTCATTAATACTTCCAGATTACTGTATTCTTCTCATTGTATATCATACATCAGCTCGATCAGAGGCATGAGCTATCCATTGTAATTCTATGAACTAAAATATGATCATTACATATTTTTAAAACCTAGATCGTCAGACAGAGGAGGAAGAAGAGCCGACATGTGAGATGGAAGTAGCAAATCTTCCGATTGACGCACGGAACGAGTCTCGCCGATTAAAGGATTGGCCGACAACGGCGGAAAGGTGGTGGGGTCACGGCCCAGACTGCCATGTTGAGATCCAAACCAGATCATGCATCTCGGTGAGTATTAATATATGATGATGCTTTCTACCAAATGTGCAAATTAAATTACTGCAATCTGTTTTTATCTTACTGTGTATGTATAGTTAGCATTTCGGGGAAGTGGTACAACTGCACAGTCCAACTAGATGACGCTTGAGCCAATCGCGACTAGTAATTTGTACACAGCGCACTGTGCTAATGCACAATATGAACGTGCTCTCTGGGAGGTGATGTGGTACCGCAATCCCAACTCAAGCAAGATGATGTTCCTTGATCATATGAAGAAGTTTGTCGAGTAGCTTCAGCAGTGTCGGAAAGAATGAAACACGTTACGAAGGCATGTAAACAGTTGAGTTTTAAAGAAGGCCAGTATTTTGGCTACTAACCAAATCTGCAACCTATTGCAGTCCACTCTTGGACATAGATCTCCTCCATTTTGCGCCAGATATCCCGGTCCTCCACTCCAATACTTCAACTAAATGGGACACACATGCAGCATACGCAAGTTTGTACAGCATCAGCACCAGTTTGCCGACGGCGCTATGTACAAGTTCCACATGCGGCCGGCTCGAAGTGTACTATCGACGTTATGAGAAGGTTATTTTAACGTCCAACACTGAGGGGCGATTTATTGTTGAATAGAGTTGTCATAATGTAATTCTACATAAGTTTGTCAGAGTCCTATGAGAGCGGTCGTTGAGAATTCAGCATTAAACAGATATATTGGCATAAAGGCATCTCCCTAGCCTATGTTCTTTATGTAATAATCTTAGATTAATAAACTAACTAGATGCAAAAACTCAAAAGTGTCACGGCAAAATACTGCCCATCATGTCAGTCGGCAGAATTTTGCATTTATAATTACGTCGCTTGATATATGTCATAATGACATAGTAGTGAGCTCGTGTTTTAATTTGTAAACTTGCAATCACGCTTATGGGTAAATAAATTAATAATTTTATTATAAATATTACAATATAAATATATATATGGTCGTGCGGCTCAGAAATTTTTGTTTGACTTTTCTTCGTGATTGTGAATCTAGTAAGTTTATTTTTATCTAAGGTAATGATTGATAAAACTTGATATCCTGGAACCTCATTTCCGGATCTTTCCGTATCAGAGACAATGATTGTGTGCACTTCCGACATTTACAGGTTATATTTATACAAGGTTATATTTATTCGTGTCTTAGTATGGTAGTGTTATTTATAGTAACAAATACTCACATAATATATTTCCGTACTTTGTGAACATTACAAAAATCAGGAGAATGTACTAATACCTACATATCCATAAAGCAATACTGTGCTTTGAAGGCAAGCAATAACCCTTTATGCCCGTACAGATAATATACGTTTATTTTTACTCTACTTTCTGTTGAATGAAATATGTTGACTTGTAAGGAAACTATTCCTTATAGCACTTTATGGTTTTAAACATCATCGTAATTTTCACGCAACACAACAACGCAACAAATAATCAGCCATGTGTAAAGCCTTGAAATCAGCTTGACCTCAATTTAAATTAGGCATTAAGGAAAATATACAAAATTTTAATGTTTCGAGTAAGTTCTCATCATTCTGCCTTCCGTCAGCATTATTAGTTTATTTCTTTCTGGATATATTATAATTACAGCTTTTTAGTAATCGGAAATCCCTAATATTCTAAATGAATCGCAAAATATGTTGGTAAGCGTACAACACAACTGGCCAATTTCTAAATGTTTATTAAAGTCCAGATGGTTTTTACAACGAGTAAATCCTAAAATTACTGGCAAGAAGTGTTGGTAAGCAGAAACTTTAAAACGCCTGGACAAATCTGCCCTCCTAACGAAGAGTGCAATAAGTCGATTTTTTTGGGCATATTGACTTAAGATCTATGTTGCCAAAACTATGTCTGTCGGGTCTGCTAGTGTTGTATATAAATACTAAATTATATATTTTTCATGTCTGTTTGTGTCGGCTAATAAGAGTTTGCTCTCGTTTCGGCTAGAACAATTTTAATGGGAATTTAATTGGCTGATAGCTGTTATAATGAGGTGTTACTAAGTCCATTTTTATTTCTACGCTGAATAAGACGTAGGCACAACTAGTGCTTAATATGTTTTGTACTTAGGACCGTAAAAACTTCAGGCATATGACTAGTGTTTTACCCCTAGATAACTTGTTTATTTGGTTTCACAAACGACCTCAAACAAAGAGAAAGCAATAATTAGTACTTGCTTAATGTCATTTTTTACGTAATTCATAGAAAATTTTACCTTTAACTACAAAATTTGTTTAAAACTCCAAAAGAATCAGATTGTTTTAATTTTTGTAATCGGTAACAAACCCCAGTCAT
>PQWD01006024.1:0-43722 GCA_019425675.1 Leucinodes orbonalis | reverse complement strand
ACTTTTGAAACGCATTCTGATTTCTTTGATCTCTGTTCTTGTAATTGCTAGGCGGCAGTACCGATAATGATCCAGAAACTAATAACCGAACAAAATCCTTTAATAACATACGTTTTCTTTGTAATTTAAGCTAAACCATTTGCTTTTCCAAAAGAAACTAAAAAAATCAACTACATCTAAAATTTCACTTGCATAACACGTAACCTCTAAATCAATCAAAACAAAGCCCAATTTCGAATAACATTTAAGCCGGCTTCCCCAATTGAAAAACAAAAGGGTTGCAGTATAGTACCCAAGAGGGCGCGTGGGTGTCAGTGGTGCGGGGGCGCTGGGACCGCGGGGGGGGGGGGGTGCAACCCTGACTACGCCCAGCTGCAGCGCATACTGCCCTGTATATATGAGTGGTTGCATTGAGTTTTTTTTATGTAATAGGCCATTAGGAATAGGAATAGGCATTGTCGAAGCCTTGTCTAGTGAGTGTAGACAATGTCACGGAAGAAGCACAGTTACCAAGAAAATGTCTTTCTTTTATTATTTTTTGAAAAAGCGTCAGTGGCTCATTTGTGTGGACTTATGTCTTCAATCTGGATGGTGTCGGTCCAAATTCCGCCACGTACAATGTGTTTTCGAATTTTTGAAATTATATGTACGTTTATCGGATAAACCGGATTTCCTTCACCGTAAGAGTACCGGGTACTCTTACGGTGAAGGAAAACATCGTGAGGAAACCTGCGCGCGCTTACAAGGAAATTCAAAGGTTGTGCGTGTAGTCGGCCAATCCGCACTGGGCCCGCGTGGACGACTAAGGCCACCTTATACCGTCCTATACGGGAAGGTAGGCAAACAAGCAGATGGTTCACCCATGGGCACTCGCAACTTCGAAGGAACAACGATTGCATTGCTAACCTTCAAAAAGTTAAATATGTGTTCAATCACGTATTTTCTCGAACAAAGTTATTTTTGTATAAAAATATGTTAACTGTTATTGGTTAATCAAATAACTGTTAAGATAGAAACTAACAATGCTTCGGGACAACTACTGATAGCACGTAGAAATCATTTCACTTAATAATTAATAATAATAGTAATGCGAGACAATTCGTGTTAGCTTGGTTACTATGAGCAACTTAAACATAAAACCATAACACTCATAAATAATATTCTTAAACAAGAATTCACGCAATAAGTTCGGGATCCAAGCCAACCCCGTCTCCATCTTGCAGAACAGCAAACGAGGCACTGGCGTCGCGCCAACGTTTAGAGAATCAGCATTGCGGGTAAAGATTTTTTTGTCTCCATTTAGAACTTACATTATATAAATGTGATGATGTCTTCATGGCAAATAAATAGTTATTAACTATAATATCATTCCGTATACAGCAGTTGGAATCAAAAGCCGAGGTCGGAGCTAATCATCATAACAGCCTTATATGTCCTCTGCTAAACGAAAGCTCTCTACTTACTTTTACGAGGACTGGTCCCTAGCCGTCGACATCCATCAACCAGCCCGGAAAATAAAGCTAGGTCAACCTATGCTTTATTTTCCAAGTCGTGGACGCCACTTAAGAACTCATCACCGTCTTCCAGCAGTTCTACTCATTATGAGCCTGCCACAGGTTTGAGCTCAATTGCGTGCTCTTGGAAAAGTCTGTGGTCTGCTGTTGACAGATTGATTGATAAATATTCGAACAATCGTTCAGTCGAAGCAGCGTTTGTCGACAAAAAGTTGTTTCGAACAAAACTCTATTCGCACAATCGTTCAGTCGACATTTCCGTTTATCGCACATAATATTTCTGTCGAACAAAAATTACGGACCCTTGATGAAGTACTTGGTAGTTTCTATGGTTACTCTGTAGCAAACTTCAATATGAACAAAGTATTTAATTTAAGTTCATGTACACTTACATTCTCGTTACACACACATATATGTATCCTGTTTGTATTTATCCACAAGTGTTGAATTTCACACGACCGACCTCAAAGGTTAGCAAAATAGCTAGAACCAATAATTTGCCTTAATTTGTTTGGTAAACCTGTATTTAACAAATCAACATTGCAATTAATTTTCACAAAACAATATTCGAGTAAGTAGGTAATTCGAATAAGTTTAAACGGTGAAGGACTTTGATATACTGACTATTCTTTTCAAATAAAAATGTATTCTACTTTAATTATTTTAACTTTCGTCATTATTAAAACATAAGAAAGAGGAAAATAGTATTTTTTGTCTTTTCCGTTGTAAAGTACTTTTTTACCTTTTCTTTAATCTTCTGATAATTTAATCCAATATCTTGGTTCTCTCGACGATCTCGATAATCGTTTCTTTTCTAATATCTTCCTAAGAACCACAGGTTGGCGTTTCCCATTCAGAAAAATTGGATTCTCTTTAACTTATTACTTATTAAGCCTCACGTTATACGACCTATACTTACGACCAATACGAGCCCTAAAGCAAAGGATATTTAAGAACTTTTTTTGAATATTTTCAATTCTATTCGAGTGTACATTATAAAAAGGTGACCAGATTACAGAAGCATACTCGAGTATGCTTCGTACTAAGGAAAAGTATATATACCTAAAAGACAATTGATTTCTAAATTCCTTAGTGCACCGTGATATAAAACCAAGGAGCTGAGTACACCTGGAAATAATATAGTCAAAGTGACATCAGAATGTAAGTTCCTCATCAAAGTAAACATCCAGATCTTTTATTGTAGATACACGCTGCAAAGTAGAATCACCTAACGTACAGTCAAAAGTTATTTTATAACTAAGACGTTACTTTGTATCAAATTTAATGATTCTGTATTCACTGCATTGCCTTGTAGGTTTTATCTTTTGACTGCGTTGGCCTAGAAATTTGATATTTCAGCTATTTTTGAAAATATCTTTTTGATTTTGATGATTAAAAGTGTATATCTATTTCAATAAGCTTCTAGGTCGATTATGTCCTCAAATTCATAAATTAGTACTCGAGCGGAAAATCATTTTCCGGAACATTTCTCAAAGCTGTTCATGATTTGCGTTACCTTTGTAACCAGTTAGGTAAACACCACTCATGTTCTGTATTGTTGGTATGTATATAGATATTATGTATGCTGTAGGTACCGACACAATAATTTTATAGTGGTTAAATATGTTGATTTCGTTATTTTAAGTTGTACGATGTTCGTATAGTTGTTTACGTTCACCGTACAGTTATTTGTTCGTTGGTAAGTTGCTGAAGATAGGCACGTCGTTGATAGTGCCTTGTAGTGGTTCAGGTGACATTAATTGAAGAATAGAGTTACTTTACGAAACGAAGTTTATTTACGTTAAAGTTACAAGTTAGTTAAAACTATAGTTACACGTTAGTTACAGGTTAAATGGGTCTTGTCCCGATATTGATAGTTATGGATATAAGTTGATAGTTGTTGATAGTAATTGATAGTGGATTATATAAGTTAATGAGCACAGTAAATATATACTCGTATATTGAAGTAAACGCTGATGCACGCGTGACCTAATTAAATTGATACACGCTTACAGTTAGAAAAATGTGCGGTGTTGACCGTACATAAGTCTTGTTTATTGTTTTAGTATTTATGAATATAGTTTATATAGTTCTGTTTTTGACGCAATTCTATACATATGTATTTAATTGTCATAAGATCCTTGTATAAAACGACCTCTACTGAGCCGAATTATGGAGGATGTATGCCAATGGTTAGGCCAATAAACAACTTCTACAAATAGAAACCTAATGCCTCTAAAAAATTCTGACAGCCAATATGCAATCTCCGATCTTATGCTGGCTCCTTACATAAGGATCTTCCTTACGTGTGCTTGTGTTGGATATAAAATTCGGTGAAAGTCGTTATACACTAGGTGATCACAGTCTACCATTGAACTCCGAGGTATCCTCACTCTAAAGAAATTATTTCTACAGGCGCCCAACAAAATGGAAGGCGGCGCTGGCGTCAACGTAGGAAGCGTTGCGTCCCTCACCATGGACTGCGAGGATATGTTCAAGGAGATCACCAAGAAGTTGTATGGGGAGGAGGCCGTTGGTGGAGTTGGAGTGGTGGGCGTTGAGTTCCCGGCTGCCGAGCGTGACTTGGACGACGACCTCCGGCCAGAGGAGCATATCACGGCGTGGGGACTGGCTGCCCTTATGCAGAACGGCTTCCCTCCGCCTGGTATATTGCAGGTGGGTGTCATATTTACTTTCTTTCAAATGAATATTGAAAGATACTAAGATGAGCGAGAGCTTTTAAGTTTAAAGAGAAAAGCTGTTTTCATTTTTTAAATAAAGCATATATTTTTAATGAGGGTTAAAATTTGATCGCCCTAATATGCATTGGGCCCACCAATAAAGTCTGTTCCATGCTGAAGTTGCTATAAGCTCATTAACTTCAATCTATAACAGCACTGCTGTACATAGGTCTCCCCATTTTGCGGCTTTCCAGCCTCCACCAGTGCCTCCGCAAGTCATCAGGCTGGAGAGCGTCCTCGACGCTTGCCAATATGCGATAAGAATTGATCACAAAATTCGTGATGACGATAATGTTACCAGCCAACTTCACGCGCGCATCGACCCAAGCGCGGAAGACGGTGGTTGCAGCGAGGAGCCCTGGGTGGGCGCACCCGCATCGCTCTACACCCGCGCAGAGATCTTCAAGTGTGCTGACTGCGAGTGCGTCGGTTCTCGCGCGTGTCGTGAGCACTGGCTGGGGACGCATTCGCAGGTTACTTACTTTTACATGTGTCAGTCTATCAACGGACTCAGGTCTTTTGAAGGGCTTGACCCTTTAGTTTTGTGATAATCTTCAGGGTTGATCAGCGGGTTGAAGGTAGTCGTAGCGAGAATGCTACTATATGTTATCTGCTGAATGATTTGCTTAATATATATTCTTATCTATCATCACAACTTTCGCAATGTTGAATTAACGGTTTCCACGTTCACGATTCTGCCCGTGTCACAGTTACTGCAAGTTCCGCCATTTTGGAAAAAAACAGTCGAATTTCTTAAATATCAATGTGAATTCGAATTCTTCTTAGTTTATTCATTACAGCTTTGTGCGTCCAGCTACCCTCACCAACAGATATAAATCAAAGTATCCAGCAATTACTGCCCTTCTCACCCTATGTGTTTGAAAACATCGTGAGAAAACCTGTGCACACCTGCGAAGAGATTCAATGGTTCTGCGTGGAGTCGGCCAACCCGCACTGGGCCTGCGTGGCCGACTAAGGCTTACCCTATACGGGCAGGCTCTGCCCCTCTGTGGGGACGTTCAATGAGCTGATGATGATGATTGTGTGTTCAGGCGCGCGCGTTCCAGTGCCCAGTGGGGGGGCGGGGGTCGCGTCGGGTGGCGCGGCGTGCGCTCGCACCTCGCGCGCGACCACCACTCCGACCCCGCCGCGGCCGACCACCTGCTGCGGGACAACCCCGCGCTCGACGACCTCACTAGATACCTGCAGCGGCTTAAGAACAAGGTCACTTACTGCCTTTGTACTTGAATGAAATACATATATGATGTATGACCGCACGCTCGACGCATGCGATACTACAATATAAAAACAAGTAAAGTCTTTTTTCGATTTCGATTGCCATAATATTCTTTTGTTTTAATAAACATGCGGTACCTGCAGCGGCTAAAGAACAAGGTTATCTTCTTTCTCTTTCTGTTTGTGTGGCGTATTTCACATCTATACTAATACAAAATAAAGCTTAAGAGTTTGTTTGTTTGAACGCGCGTAAGTAAGGGCAGTTGTCCAGGTTAAATTTCACTGCAGAGATAACCCTTTCCACATAACATGGCTATAGGGCTATGGCAAGAAGTGTAGATAGTTGCAATAGTTTATTTCTAGTGCCGGCCTGAATTCGAAGGCCGTTCTTTATACTGTAATGTTAATGGTGCAGGTGGAAGCGAGAAACGAGCGTCGCAACAATCCAACCGCCGAGCCTGCACCCGTGGAGACGGCCGCGGACGGCGGCAAGCGCTACGCCTGCGCCTCCTGCCCCTACGCCACCGACCGCCGCGACCTCTTCACGCGGCATGAGAACATACACCGCGACGAGAAGCCCTTCCACTGCTACCTCTGCCAGAAGCAGTTCAACCGCGCCGACCACGTGAAAAAACACTTTCTGCGCATGCACCGTGACCAGCCGTACGACTTGAACCGAATAAGACGTACGGCGCCCAAGCCGGCGACGACGGCGCCTACGCTGCATTATTACAGCAAGCCCCCCGGCGGAGCCCCCGCCCGCGCCGGCGGAATTCCGTGCGCCCGCCCCGCAACCAGCGCCTGCGCCACAACCCCAACCCCAGATTAAACTGGAGCGTCCTCCCCTAGCGAAGGCCGAGCCGGCGCCCCCGCACCCCTCCCACCAGACTCACCAGACGCATCAACCCCACCAGCCCCACCAACCCCACCAGTCCCACCAGCCACACCACAAGCCCCAGCAGCAGGCCCCCGCGCAGCCGCCGCCGCAGCCAGCGGCTCAGCCCGCAGCCGTTGCAGCCTCTTCTTCGCCAGTACGTAGAAAGGTAATATTTTACGGAACCTCACAAAAAGGCTTAAACAACTTTTTTCTTAATACTCGTATTCAAATTTGATTAAATAAAATAAAGACATGAACGATATTTGAAAAGAAAATATCAGTAAAATTTGAAATAATTGAACTTAAATTATTTAAGACTGTGCCTTTAGCTCAACACACACATAAGATAATTATGTAGTAAAAGATGCTTGGAGAGCAGCCATAAACAATCGACTTTCAATAAAATTGTTATCATCTCGATTAATCAGTCTTCGTATCGAGTAAATACAGTCTGGTACAGGTTGGAGAAATATGAGACAAAACATGGTGACAGAATTATTAAATAGGTCGCCATGATCAACGACGACGTGCAAAGCAACGCAAAGAAAAATTTTATTATTCTTAAATGATTTGGATGAAACTTCACTTTTCTAATAAACTGGGCAAAATACAAGTACCATAAAGTGACATTTACTACGTATATGTATGAAATCAACCCACCATCGCCCACTGCTGAATATAGGCCTACCACTATGAGCGCTAACCATGCCGGTCCTAAGCCGCCTGCATCCAACTAAAATCATCATGTGTATTACTAATCAGCTATTTAAACTCAACGCCCACATCACTAGACTACGAAGGAAGCTAGTCAAATCAGTGAAAATTACGGTATCCGCTGAAACGATCACAATGGTAGCTTTATCGAAGCATCTCTTTACAGTTAATTTAATCTTTGTTGCAAACCCTTAGGGCGAGCGTCGGTACGCGTGCTGCTACTGTTCGTGGTCAGGCGTGGACAACTGGTGCCTGAAACGCCACCTCAACACGCACCTGAAGCCATTCGCGTGCGCACTCTGCGAATACAAAGCCGCGCGCGCCGAACGCCTCGCCACACACGTGCACAAGGTAATTGTAATAATAATTGTAAATATATGACGATTCACCTCCCTCTGGACCAATGTTGCATTTATATTTATTGTCTATAATTTTCTTTGGAAATAAAAAAAAAATCTTAAACCATAGTCATATATTTACTTATTTACAGGTGCACAACAAAAAGGCGTGCGCCAAGTGTCCCTTCTTGGCTGACGACCACCACCAACTAGCGCACCACCTACGCGAGGCTCAGTAAGTACCTATTACACATATCTTTAGATATTAGGTATCATATATTATATGCTTATCTCTTTATGCATAGGAGAGACCGTATATTATAATAATATCGTCTATAAAGCAACCCAGTAGTGTAAAAAGGGCGGTGCAACGAGTACCCACACACAGGGGATAGAGTCAAGGGAGCGCAAGACAGGCCAAAATAAGAAAGCAGGACTTTACTTTTTCATTTGCTCCTGATAAGTTTCAGTCCCATTGCACACCCAGTGCTCGATTCTAACAAATACGTACCTACGATTACAGGTATGCCAGTATCATCAAAGCGCCTCTTCAGTTGGACTTAACATCGCGCTTAGTATTATGCAGCGCATAAAAATATTGGGGTGGGCAAAAAAATGGCACAAGTTACCTGGCGTTTGAGGTTTAGTGAACAAAACACAGTGGGTTGAATGATACACAAGGCAGATCTACTAAATAGGTCGCATTTATAGAAGCTTAGGTACTCAGGGCGCAGAAAATACCTTATAAGCACGGAACTGTAGCGACCTCAAACTGAACAATTTTCCCGTCATAGCAAATATGTTTCTGGTGTGTAAGTGTTCAGGCATAGAGGATCAGATAGGTAATACAAACGCTGTGAGGAGCTCGGTAACCAATAGGTGTTTTGGATCTGCTTGGGTGGTATACTTAATTGCTAAACAGTCTTCGCTTTAGTTCGCTGCCTTATTCCTATAAAATAAATAGCGAATGTACGTGAAGTTTTGCCTTCCCAAATGTGTGTTGCGTCCCATAACGACGTTTATAAGGAACCACCATGTTCTGCAGCCACATCGAGAGCCGCAACCTGAAGGTGCCGAGCGGCATCGGGCGCGGGCAGATCGTGGCGGTCGCGCCCGAGCCGCCGCCCGCCGCCCCGCCCGCGCCTCCACCTACACAAGGTATCTACCACAGACATCAGAATATACATTAGACTGGACAAGCCGCCAAGTTTATAGGCAGTCCCAGTGTCGCAATTTCTTTTCGGTTCTTACCTGTGAAAATATATTACATTTCTTGGTAAATTTACTGATTCATTGCGATAATGGCATGTTACAATTGCACAGGATGGCATTTTGGAAAAAAACGTAATTTCTTCTAATATCGTGCGTATTGACTCGTCTCACAGAGCGTAAACTGGTAGCCAGTGTATGCTCGTTGAGCTTACAGTTGTCGCACTTTAAACGCGGCTTGCCCCATCTCCTGTATTGGGAAATCTGTGGTATCTACTATATAATACTCTTCAACAATAACCCAAGCCGTGTTGCCGAACTATCGATAGTTGGACTATTGATAGTTGACCTCAAAAATCATCTATACTATAGATAGCTTAATTTTGCTAATAGACTATCGATAGTGCAATAGGTACCTATCTACTATTGCGATAGTATTGCAGTGTACCAATACTATTGCGCTAAACTAAGCTATCAATAGTATCGATAGGCCGCTCGATACTATTTCTTTTGCCCAACTATGGATAGACTATTGATAGCTTAGCGATATCGAGCGGTAACACTGAGCGTAAGAAGATGAGTTACATTCTCACTAGGCGCATTTTGGTAAACTCTTTTGATGCTCCTCATATTTTTTATCTTCCATTGAAAAAAAATGTTCATATGAGAATCATAACAGCCTGAAAAAGTCCACTGCTGTGCCGCTGCTTTAATATCCCTATACATTACGACGGTTTTTGTTGTTACCATTACATTAGTTAGTACCATTCTCATCCATAATTATTAACTATTCTTAGAATTTTTATAACCTCAGTGTATATTAATGCTTTCTTTCGATTCATATCTTGAAACCAAATCTAATGTTACAAAGTCGTGTAAGAACCGTCAATAATACTTATTTAGTGGGCGCAGGCACGGCAACTGGACAGCCGACAGTGGTAGCCACCACCGGCAATGGAGGTGTGGTCGAAGCCACTACAGTGGCCAGGCGAAGGGAAACTCGTGCAGCCGGCGCGGCCAGACTGTTCGGGTACTTGGAGGCCTCTGATGGCTCGGCCGACGAGTACGACGCTCTCGATGGAGATTTTGCTGCGCCACACTTCGCTGCTCGAGATAAGGAGAACGCAGCGCCTCTACACCACGCTGTTCATCATGACCACTGCCTGCGATACTAGACCTACGTGTCGTACTCTTAGAATGAAATTGACTATTGAATTTTACTGTGGGGCCTCGCAATGGGATCTACTGCCAAGTTTTTTTTGTTATGTGAATAAAATAAAATAGGACTGTGAAGAGAGAATAAAATAGGACTTTGCTAGTTTTTAATATCTATCAAGCGGCGTGTATCTAGTATCTGAAATGTGTAATAGGTAAATGTTGATTAATGCAAACAATTCAATTTAATGCTAGAAAATATTTTCAGTCCCTGATCATCTAGCATGCCAACTCTTGAGCCAACCTCTCTTGCTCGATGTGCAACCTTTCGAATAATGAATAAAGCTCTGGTGGCGTGGGGTTATGGTCCGAAACCTTTGATAATCTGAGTCATCAAGGGATGATAATACAGCCATAAAGTAGTAGTAAATATGAGCATCATTTAGAACTTGCTTCTTACTGACCAAAGGAAATAAGGGAGTTAAGTCACTTTTATTCTAAGGGTGTGATATGCATACCTCCAACCCGTAGTTTTTTACAGCAAGAAATAGGCTAGCTAGACTAGAACAAAGATTTCAGACATTCGGGACTTGAAGCCCAAAACACTGCCATAATTTCATATAATGCATTTGTTTCTATGTACTCGCTGTGTGGGATTGCCACACTCTGATACATACATACAATACATGGGTAAAGAAAAATAAGGGGTTTTATGGGCTAGACCAGAAAGCCCACCCAGAGCTTTGCACCTATTTTTTTCAGTATATTAGGTATATGCTGTTCGTGGAAACGTTGGAACAGCGCCATCTACCTAAACCCAAATTAACATCTATTTTGAAAGAATAATTGCGAACTCATTTGAAGCATCTTTCTTTATCTTCTTTCAACATACACAAACATAGGTAAGTAGCTAGGATATTACTTTTTTCATGACATTTCGATTGCTAACGTTAGCAGACATAACGTATTATGTAGGGACCTAGCTGAGCGGTATCTTCTCGTAATGGTAACTTAAATCGTTTTCTCTCCGTGCATAAATATTCAATAAATATTGAGTTTCCTCAATACCAATCCAAAAAGGAGATTATACCTAAGTAACCTAAGCCTAAGATTCGAAGCGATGTCTTATTAACAAGACATTTATTCACAATTATTTTCTAAAAGTTTTCATTTTAAATGAAATATGTGAACAGACTTTTAAAAAGACCATCCTTCTGTACTGCGCCTTTTACAATTTTATTAAAGACCAACGTCTGATTTATATAATTTATATTAAGTGTAAATAAAATCTTTTTAAAATATATAATATCCTGTAACTTTCGTTTCATTTATTATTAGATGTTATTATTAAAAGCATTATTTATGTTTGAATGCATATGAGAGCTAAACTTTAAACTATTTTGTTCCTTTTATTTCTTAACATAGGAACTGTTATCGAAAACCATTGTGCTTCACTCTATGTAATGACTGTCAACAAGTTTAGATTCTTTAGTCCAATGAAAATGTAGGTTCCTTGTTTAACTATAAGACTATGTTAATTTAAATGTAAGTAGATAAGATAAGCATATTGTGACAAATGTAATTTATTATTTCAATCGAATCAACATTCCACTGGCACCCGGTCAATGACTAATCTGCATCACTACTGAGATGACTCGGTTTTCGCTTTCGTAATCATTGTGGGTTGTTCGACAACTGTACAAACTGTTATTTTTTCAGTTAATAAAGTATATTATGTACGATTATACTTATTTGTTTTGTATGAATCCCTGAACCCATTGTTTACAAAGTCTGATCAAACTATCGAAATTAGCATTCTTTCAAAAATATTCATCATCAGCTCATTAAACGTCCCACCGAGGGGCACGAGCCTACCCGTATAGGTGATTAGGCCTTAGTCGTCCACGCGGGCCAGTGCGGATGGACGACTTCACACCAACCTTCGAATCTTTCGCAGGCGTGCATGAAGGTTTCCTCACGATGTTTTCCTTCACGTATGAGCGTCGGATAACGTACATATATTTTCGAAATTCAAAAATACATTGTCGTGTCGGATTTGAACTCAGCCCTCCCGGTAGGAAGGTGACAGTCCACACCACTGAGCCACCGACGCTCCCTCAAAAATATATATCGGATTAGATTACAAACTTCTAGAGTATTTTCTTAGGTTCAGCTCGATGTTAGAAACAAAGTAATGAATGAATGTGTGAATGAATGAATGAATCAATAATTATACGTAAATTAACAAAACCAAATTGAAATTGTGCACACATCAAATCTTATTATTTTGCTTACATCTTTAACCTTTAATAAAATATACCTACGTACGTGTTTTCAAAACATGAAATGATTAGAACCATTTAGAATTATGAACTTTTCAATGTTTGCAATATCAAGTTAAATTAGAAAACACGTTTTATACTCTCCTAGGCTGTTTGTGTTTTATATTTTCCTTGGCTGTTTGTGTTTTGCCTTTACATTTTTAGAGGGTATGTTGATCATAATAAAACACGGATATCTATCGGTAATACTGGTTTATTGAGTTGGAGATTACAGGATTTACAGAATATCCGACAGATTACAGCGTACAATAATATGGTAATATCACAGACGGGCCGCCGCCCGCGCGCACCTTACTGCCCCACTGTCAACGCCTTGCCTAACTTTGGCACATGTCACCATACAAATTCGATTATCATTTATCCACTAACTTCCTACGGACAACTTGGCTTATAGCCATGTCAAGTACGTATCCGATATCGTTAAGAATAGGTCCAATACCCAAACGAGTTAGCCTGTTTCCAATACATACCTACAACATTTAAGCTTACTTATCCTAACCTCTTAATCTAATCGCAAGTCTTAAACATAAAACAAGGAACACAATCATGCACCGATATAAAAGAACGTGATTGAAACAAGCGCGCTATTAATATAATAATAATAATCCACTGACATTCACACAGCGCCGTCTGAAACCTGTAGTTTAGGTAGTAAACAACGGATAAACATACTTTTTTTTTTTTGTGAATACATACATATTATACATAGAAAACACCCAGACCATAACAAACAGACATGTTCATGCACACAAATGTTTGTACTGCCCGGGGACCGAAACCGGAACCGGTCTCGGCCGCTACACCAAATGGGTAAAAAAAATATGATTAAAAATATACATATACGTATGCAGAAATATCCACCATTCTAATAGCACGTTTGTTTACATATACATTGAATTATTTTTACCGTTATATTATGTATAATATTATGCATCTGAGTACTTTTTAGAATATTTTCATTACACACATGCATGTATTACAATTGTATAGCCTAATAGCACTACACTTATATTGGTTAAAGGTTTCACATTCAATATCGCGTTTAAAAATAATATTTTTTCAATATTGTCGATTAAAATAGTAACTATAACTAAGATTTCATCCCAAACGTGATCACATTCGTATTCCTGCTTACTTTGGGGAAAATTCGTCAAAAATATGATAGCCTCTTGATGAAAATCTATGGATTTTCAAAGTCAATTTACCTCACACTGTCACGTCCAATGAACGGTACGGACAGAATTTCAAATATATATTCACTCTGAAAATCACAAGAACAAATAGCCACTTGACATTTACTTTATAACCATCTTATAAAGCATACACAGTTAAAGTGGATATGTATTTGCTATGGTCAAAGTAATGATTAACTTGAAATTCTGTCCTAGTATACATTTAATTGCACGTGATTATACTCTAACAGTTTCAGCCCGTATTCTGGAACGATACTCAATCGTTGATTTTTACTTGAATAGAGTTAAGAAGGGATAGCGCTATATACGATAAATAACGCCATCTCTTTCTAACTCTATTTAAGTAAAGATCAACGTTGAGTCCAAGGGCGGACCCAGGTTAGGCGCCAGGATGGGGTCACATAGTAGTAGTCAAGTTAAAAACTTATAAGGTATTTTGTTATTACCCTATAAGTTCTTAACTTTACTACTTGAATATACGTTAGTATGGACTTAAAAATAGCTCGGGGGGGGGGGGTCATGACCCCCATGACCCTCCCCTGGATCCGTTGGTTGAGTCTCTTTCTAGACTACGGGCGTTAGACTAGGCGTCTGACAGCAAGGCATGTTGAGTTCGCGGGCGACGACCGCCCCGCATCTGCGGCATTAAAAGTGCATATAAAAATATTCACATCTACGTACGACGGCGCTATACAACGCGCCCGTCGCCTCCCGTACACGCTTACAAAACTACACGACTCTGCCTCGATAACGATATGATATATGGACGTCCAGTACCGGTCGCCACGCGCTGCGTTTAAGTCCTTTGTAGGGCTCTGCACATATCATCTACAGCGACATACGACAGGGCACGGGCCTTGGCGCACAGCATCGCTATGGAGAGATTGGGCCACAATGGGCAGGTCCGATGCGCATTGGCGGGTGAGTAATGACTACAATTCTGAGATTGTTAAATAAATAAATATCTACTGACATTCACACAGCGCCATCTAGCCCCAAGTTAAGCGTTAAGCCTGTATTATGGGTACTAAACAAGGATAAACATACATATATACATTTTTTTTGTAAATACATACATATTATACATAGAAAACACCCAGACCGTTACAAACAGACATGTTCATGCACACAACTGTTTGTACTGCCCGGGGATCGAACCCGGAACCCTTGGTGTTACGGCCGACCTCTCAACTGCAACACCAAATGGGTCGTCAAGTTCGAAATTTGAAGACCAATCTATCAGCCAGCATTCTTTCACTGCTTAACATAGGCCTCCCCAAAAGCGCCAACCATTTCGCGAGTCAACAGACCACCGCGCAGAGTAGACGAAAATAATTACTAACCATGACGTTATCACTTACATCAGGTGAGCGTCCTGACCGTCCTAACATAAAAAAATGACGACTTTGGGTCGCGCGGTGGATTTCGGCCCAATCTCCGCATAGTTTTGCTGTTAGACGTTACAGGCTGTTGCATTAAACGCAGCGCGAGGGACCGCTTCGTTGTACAACCGCAGTGGCTTACTGAGCTGTCGGCAATTCGATCCGGGTCGGGGGAATCTTTGCTTTACGTCCATCGACTACTAGGTCCGTTTTACAATCACACAACACTGGGTACTTTTTGAATGACGTCACTAGTCCGTACTTCAATGACGTCATTACTTAATTATAGAACTGTTCAAAAAGCACAGTGAACCAAATTTTATGGTTCCCAATTTTCATGGTCTGACTATAACCATTAACTACAAATCCAGAGACAATAGAAAAAATAGACTTAGGTTTGTGATGCTGCTTATGATTTTCACCTTATTAAGACCTTTACTCTTGAATCTATGTAATAGTCGAGAAGTACTCAATGTAGACAAAAATGTACTGAAATAATTCTAACTCCATTGTCACTTGCCCCATTCATTAAGTACTATTATTAATCTATTATGTTTAGTACTATTATTTAAAGGAATTCCTTCTTGCTGGACATTCAAATTTCATGGGTTTAATACGTTGATTAAAATTGATATAATATCAAATTGTCAATCCGGTTTCAGTAAGAATATTCCTATCACACATGATTTATAAAAAGTTTCATCATCGTCAGCTCATTAAACGTCCCCACCGAGGGGCACGAGCCTACCCGTATAGGGTGATTAGGCCTTAGTCGTCCACGCGGGCCCAGTGCGGATTGGACGACTTCACACACAACCTTCGAATCTCTTCGCAGGCGTGCATGAAGGTTTCCTCACGATGTTTTCCTTCACCGTAAGAGCGTCGGATAACGTACATATATTTTCGAAAATACATTGGTACGTGTCGGGATTTGAACCTCAGCCCTCCCGGTAGGAAGGCGACAGTCCACACCACTGAGCCACCGACGCTCTTCAAAAAGTTTATATTTGTTAAATAATCTACATCAGTTATGGGAATTCTTTCCAAGAAACCCTAAGACTCAAGTTAAATATACCTGAAAAATATTTTACGAGATAATTCAATATAATTGAGATAGTTACAGAGATTCCTTCATTAGACACTTACGTATAAAGTCCATATAAATAAAAACGAGTATCTTATAATCTGTGCTGTTAAAAGGACAATGAATTCCTGATTTTTTATGCCATGAAAATGTTTTCAAGAATTTTCAAGTGATGTTGTAGTATCGAAAGGTGGAGGCTGGATGAGAAAAGCGGAGGACCGGGATATCTGGCGCAAAATGGGAGAGACCTATGTCCAGCAGTGGACTGTAATACGTTGAATAGAAAAGTTGTAGTATACTTTATCGCGTCCATTTCGGCTTTTCTCATTATTGAAACGCGTTTTACTGACAAATATTAATTTTTAGCTAGAGCTTAAATATAAAGCATTACACTATTTTAAGGTATATTATAATTTGAATACTTTATCTATTTTTTTTGTTATTATTTAGGTGTAGTCACATAATTTAATAAATAGCTACACGACCACTCGTAGGATTTAGAATATCGAGCACTCATAGGATTTCATGTATGTTTGTTAATTATTTTTTACAAATGTAAACATTGGCACACCATCAAACTATCAGAATGTTACATCTACACGACCATATAGGATTTTAGAATACGTCAGTTGGCTCTTTTTGTTCATCGTGTAGATGTAGTCACATAATTAAATAATCAGATTTTCAAAATACAACCATTTTTAAATATGTCAGTTGTCTACCTCATGTTTCTTCTATCGTTGTGGTCACATTTGATGATCATAGACTTTTAAAACAAACCATTCATATCGTTTAGAATACATTACGTTAATATCTCAAATTTTCTCATCCTGCGAAGTACGAGGACATTTTACAATCAGGCGTTAAACCACCCAGTTACTAACATGAGCATTCAGATCAGTGGCTGGCACTCCATATTTGCAAATAAGCATTGCATACCATGTGCGTGCAGACAACCCGGAAAATCGAAATATTAAATGATTCCCACTTATTCGCCGATTTTCGTCTATAGATCTGAAACCATAGGCGATCTGCTGTTATCAACAGTATTCAATTTGACTCAAATGTATATTATTGTTATTGTGATAAGTGTCATTCACTTTGCATACCCTACTCATAATCTCTGTGCACGCTTCTGCCCATTACCCTATTGATCTGAATCAGGGACATATTAAGTGGTGTTAAACGGAAAAGAAACGTCCAACGCTACCCTTCCCTGATCAATTGAAGAGTGATGTTACGTCAAAATCTCTTTTGACATCAGCATTGTACGCGGGAAATAGTTATATTGTAACACTAAGATTTAATCTATTAATAAATGTTGTTTAAACTTAAAGAATCATTTAAAGTGTGAACCATTGAATATGTTGTCGATTGACCGGGTCGTCTGGCACTGGGTATGCCCTGCCTCGCATATATGGAGTCTCCGCCACCGGTAATGTGCGTGGCTAGCACAGATTTCCCAATACAGGGATGGGGCGAGCCGCGTTTAAAGTGCGACAAATGTAAGCTCAACGAGCATACACCGGCTGCCAGTTTACGCTCTGTGAGACGAGTCAAGACGCACGAATATTCGAAGAAATTACCATTTTTTTCCAAAATGCCATCCTGTGCAATTGGAACATGCCATCATCGCAATTAAACAGTAAATTTACCAAGAAATATAATTCACAGGTAAGAACCGAAAAGAAATAGCGACAGTGGGAGTGCGTATAAAGTATGCGGGTTGTCCAGTGTAGTTGTATATTGTGATGTGTGTGGTGGCTAGCATGCGTCCGGCTCCGTGGGCGGGGTGAGCAAGGGCGCGGGCCTGGGCCGCGGCGTGGGCCTCCGCGCGAGCGCGGGCCTCGCGGCCAGGCCCGGCTTCAGGGAGCCCCCCGTCAGCGTGAGCTCCGCGAACTTAGCCGCCACGCGGGCCGTGTTCCGCGCCGGGACCGGACTGCCGCTGGGCTCGGGGGGTGCACCTTCGGATGCCCCTTCGCCACCTGCTGTTCGCCTGTAATCGTCATTAAAAAGTTATAAGTAATCAGTACTTTTATCAATCGATAGGTTTAAGAGATTACTCAATCTCTCTGTCTCTTAACGTTCACCATATAGGTCTCCCGCGAAGGTCCTGGTGCAGGTTCAATGTTCGATTTTTGACAAATGATAATTCCATGTGCTCTGCTACATAACTTACTAATCCAGCTATCCTTACTTTATTTTACATAATCAATGATTACCCGGGATAATTGTTCCTGCAAAGAATGGATATTCTTAGTGACGCAGCTAGGCATGGGCGACTCAGGCCGCCACCCACGGCATCGCACCCAATTCGCAAAAAATCGAAAATACATTGGTACGTGGCGGGATTTGAACCTGCGCTCTGCCGATCAGAAGGCAAAAGTCCACACCATTGAACCATCGATATACAAACAAAATCGCACTAAACAATCTTGGCAGTTAAAAAGTGAGTAAGACTCACTTAGCATTGGGTCTCTTCTTCAATGTGTCGCGGTTGTGTAGGAAGGTGTCGGCGCTGTCGACGGCAGTCGCGGTGGATGTGTCGGTGGTGGCGGTGGCGGGTCCGAGGTCGGGCGTGGCGGCGGTCGCGGGCTCTCGCTCCGGCAAGTCAAGCACCAGATCCGGCGTGCTCTCCGCTAGCCGTCTGCGAAACCGTACTATACGTTGAATAAATACATCCTAATATACAAAATTATCATGTTACAATCAGTGTTGCCGCTCGATAGTCGACTATTGATAGACTATCGATAGTCCACCGATAGTTGGACAAAAGCAATAGTATCGATCGGCCTATCGATACTATCGATAGCTTAGTTTAGCACAATAGTATTGGTACACTGCAATACTATCGATAGTGTCGTAGCTAAATATAGAAATGACTGTCGATAGTATCAGCTTTGTTATTTTTTACTAAGATATCGATATCTGTAGTGAAAAGGGGCGTTCATCCCTAACAGTGGCGTGCACAGAGATTATGAGTATGCAAAGTGAGTGAGACTAATCGTTAAAAACAATAAATAATTCACGTTTTTCTTAAATTGAGTGCTGTTGATGACAGCAGAACGCCTATGGTTCCAAATCTGTATAGGAAAATGTGCAAATAAGTGGGAGTCATTTAATATGTTGGCGATTTTAAAGGGTTTTCTGGACGCACAGGGTATGCATTGCTTATTTGCATATATGGAGTGCACGCTACTGATCCCTAATTAGTTTTTTTTACCTTTCTTTTAAATTCCACGGAACGTGTTTTTACCCGATTAACGCAGGAGGGTAATGCTTTTCAAGCGTGTGCATGCAACCTTAACGGATTTTAACATATGAGGTGTCGTAAGATTTGTGTTCATAGCACGAGTGTCACTGGATACATTAAAAGTATAAAAATTCAAAATTGCGGAGTTTGGACGCCATTTTCTAAGTATGAAAACCATTGTTTTTCCAATCTTATCGTTAAGTAGGTCTTTCAAAAATATCTCAAATGTGTGAAACTCGTTCTGTTAATTATATAAATATGATATCATTATTACCTGCACTGTGCAGCAGACGTCGAAGCAACCGGCTCTTCAGTCCCATAGACTTCGTGCGTCGCATTTCCCGTCGCCGCACCGGTCGCAGGTGTCGCTAGCGTCGCGTTTGTCGCAGCTTGCGCGGCGTGTGCAGTTTGGTTATCTGTCGCAGATGGCGCTGGCGATGCCTGCCGATCGCTACTGTCGGGGTGTTCTTGGCTTCCATTATGCTATAGAAGATGTCGGAATTAAGTCATTATTTATGTCAACGTCATCACAAACTTTTAGGAGCACTAATGTGAACACATCACAGAATGAGATGTTGGCTACTACACCAAAAGGTTCCGGGTTTGATCCCCAGGCAGTGAAACATTTGTGTGCAAAATATGTCTGCTTGTATAAGTCTGGATTACTAAAAGTAAGTATAAAGGTACGTTTAATAAGTAAATAGTACCCATAATACTTTAATTCAGGACACTGTGTGAATAATAATTATAAATATCCACTGACATTCACACAGCTCCATCTAGCCCCTAAGCATTAGGGTTTATATTAGCAGTAATATACTCGCAGATATAAAACAACAGATAAACATACATATATTTATATTTTTTGGTAAATACATACATATCATACATAGAAAACATCCATACCAATACAAACAGACTTGTTGATACACACAATATTGTACTGCCGGAGAACGAACCCTTGGTGTAACCCTAAGTCTCAACCATTACACCACATGGGTCGTGAATATCAGTGGATATATTTATCCTATAACGTCTCACTGCCCATACAGTGAACCCACACAATCATAGCCACTAATGGCTAGGGAGCGCCTGGCCCGTCACCTACCACACAGACCCAGTATGGTGTGGGTAATAAACCACTACCATTGTTAGATAGTAGCCAAGAGCTTAACATTATTTCCGAAGCACGGAGGAATTCGAAATATAAATAATAAATAAATAAAATAAATATCTACTGACATTCACACAGCGCCATCTAGCCCCAAGTTAAGCGTGAAGCCTGTATTATGGGTACTAAACAACGGATAAACATACATATATACTTTTTTTTTTGTAAATACATACATATTATACATAGAAAACACCCAGACCATTACAAACAGACATGTTCATGCACACAAATGTTTGTATTGCCCGGGATCGAACCCGGAACCCTTGGTGTTGCGGCCGACCTCTCAACCGCAACACCAAATAGGTCATCGAAATATTGTTTCTAAGTACATAAATAACTATACCTGATTATCTTTACTTTGTGCACATATGTCATAAAAGCATTGTTGATATTTGTGACAAGCAAGCCAGTCTAGTATTCATGTCTCTTATATGTGTGTTTTAGCCTTTCACCAGATAATGGACCAGCAATACAATACCATGGACACCATGATACTTTCTAAACTTCAATACTGAAAATATGTCTCTCAGCCAAATAATCTTTTGCAAAAGAAGTATCAAAGTCAAAGTCAAAAGTCAAAAACATTTATTTCAAATTAGGCTTACAAAAAGCACCTATGAAGGTCAAAAAATATACAAAAATATAATAAAAAACGATTAAAATACTAAACTAAAAATATGAGTTTTGATGCTTTGAAAAAAAAGCCCTTCAGTGGTTTGGCCTGTTGAGAAAGAAGCACTCAAGAAAACTCAACAGTGTAGCCTTTTTTAAAAACATTTTCATTTTCCTTAATGTAACAATATATCATAAACACTGAAATAGCTGAGCAGTTTAAGACCACGGATTTTTATCACATAATATTCGTCAATAGTGTAGTACCCTTTTTTAGAAAGGTAGTTTTTTATTCTAGCTTTAAACATGTGTAAAGGTAACTCGACAATATTTGCGGTACCTTATTGAAAAACTTTATACATCTTCCTATAAAAGATTTCCCTACTTTATGTAGTCTCAAGTCTGGAACAGCAAGTTTGTTTCTATTCCTAGTATTAAAATTGTGTGAGTCACAATTTTTTTTAAAGGTATGATAGTATTTACGGACGTAAATTAAATTTTCATAAATACATTGTGATGCTATAGTCATTATATTTATTTCTTTAAAAAGTTCCTTAAGAGTCACGGGGTCTAAGGTTGTAGATAAAACGAATAGCTCTTTTTTGTAGTACAATATTTATTAATGTCGGCAGCTGAGCCCCACAACAGTAGACCATACGACATGACACTATGAAAATAACTAAAATAAACCAATCTATCAATACGAATACCTATTTATTCCCAATACCTGATATTTGGTTGTATGCTCAAATATGTAAGTATGTAAGCGTAAATCAAACAAAACCATGCACGTAAGAAACATTTATTGAGACATTATCACAAACGTACAGAAGCACCAATGGCCTTACATGTAACCTACTCCTAGCTTACTGCTTATGTTAGTATAGGGCAACGCGGTGAAGCTTTCAATAGATGGCGCCACTTGTTTTATAAAAATACGTTATTTTATGGAAAACTCAATCGTTATATTTATAATAACATGGTTTTATGATAAAAGTCTAATATAATTATATTGTGGTAGTTATTTCGAAGCTTCACCAACGTCACTCCCGCTCAGTCTTCATATCACGGAAACGTTAACCATTTGTGTCAGATATACCATCATATCACCAATATTACAAAAACACACTTTAAATTAATAAATGCCGCTATTAACTTACTACAAAAGGTTAGCGTGTAATCTTTTCCTTGTCCACAATACTGTCCTCATTCGAAGCATTGTAAAGTGCACGCATTTTAAACAGACTTTAAACAATTTCTTTATTCATTAATGTAACGATGTAACATCGACTAGACCGAGGGGCACGAGCCTGCCCGTATAGGGTGATCAGGCCTTAGTCGTCCACGCGGGCCCGGTGCGGGTATTTATTTATTTTAGCGCGTCAAATAACGCACATATTCGAAAATTCGAAAACACATTGGTACATGGCGGGATTTAAACCTTAGCCCTCCCGGTAGGAGGGCAACAGTCCACACCATTGAGCCATAGACTTATTAGAACTTAAAGGGAACTAGATAACATTTAAATGTATATCTTATAGTTATATCGAAGCATAAATCTTGCGACAAATAATTTGTTTCAATGAGCATCTTTTGATGATTCAGGAGGAAGTCATAGATATGTTGTATTATCAATACTATTATCACGTATGTTTTAAAAGGATTGATCATACAAGCTGACCGATATTTTTAATTTTCAAATAACATTTCATCCGTTCAATGCCGGAAGCGGGTGTCTGACGTAACTTATTGTATATATTTTTTTTATAAGTGTACAGGACGGTCTGGACGTTCACCTGATGGTAAGTGATACGCCAGACCATGACAGAGCGGCATTGAAGGAGACCAACAACTGATACACAGTTATTATTCTTCATCAGTGCCGCACTGCACCCATCACCCGAGACAACAGATGTTAGGTCTCTTATACCCGGTAATTTCACTAGCTACAGTGCCCTCATCCCGAAACACCAAAGTGCATAACACTTCTGTTTCACGGGATGATATCTGGGACTGCGGTGGTATCTACCTAGACGACTCAGTATCGAGTCTACCATCTAGTAAAATATGTTTTTTGTTTATGTTTTCCTAACAGTAAAGGTATGTAAAGACCACTAAACGGTAATTGTTACATGAACTGTTTTACTGCCATTATAATTTTTCAGTTATATCAAAAACAATAACTGATGTTATCGAAACATCACGACGGTTTTGGCCGCAGATGGCCTTCACAGCTTCACGGGGCAAATGGCGAACGCAGGTGGCTGTCAGCCTAAGAATAAGAACAAGTTTTAGGATTCTTAATACTTCAGCGACCGCAAACATTGCCTAATGTCTTTCTAGATTAGCAATAAAGTAACATTTATCTGTGATAGAATAAATACTAAAGTAACATCTAATTTATTATTGTTGTAGTTTTTGTGAGTATCCAATATATAACTGAAAGATTTATAATCCACGCTGAAAGATTAAATGCAATTAAATACTGTTCGTATAAACATTTAAATACCTAGGATTATTAGGTTCAAAACAATACGTGACTAGGTGACACACACGGAACGGAATCTACTGTCTCATAGTTTAAAAACACCTAAAACCAGCCCGTCACAAAATGCGTGCACTACAAACACCTCGTCCCCTATCTAGTATCGTACACACACATACATATGACATAAACATACAAAGCAAGCAGTCCGGTGAAATTGCAACAAGCTGTCATCAACCTTTTAACCCTTTGAACGCTACATGTCATAGTGACATAGTAGTATGCTCGTGCTTCTGATTTTAAATGACGTCACGCCCTATAAGTCAACGAATGTGATAAGCGGCTCGGACATTTTTTGGTTGGTATGTCTTCGTGATTGTGTATCTCGTGAGTTAATTGTTTATCTAAGATCTGGCATGATGGCGATTAAAAGGTTAAAGCTACATTAACCTATTTACCGCCAGGAATTCAGAGACAATAGAAAATCTATTGTTTCCGTCTTCTAAAGTTATCATTTGCGTTCAAAGAGTAAAGCGGTTATTGTATAATTGCTTGCGTGTTATTTCACCTGGGATTCGTGTAATAAGTCTTTAATAAAGCCAAATCACCAACAATTAAAGGTTTTGACGAGTTACGTTGAAACTAAACATAAATTGAGTATTTACCAAAACGCGACCTTCGAATTTATGGCAAGATAAGTAATGATTTTCATTATTTAAAATGAATACGTAGAAAAGTTTAAAATGGAAATATCGACAAAGCAATATTCTGTATTGGAACAATCGTATATTACATACAAAGTATTATTAATTTACATATACATTGACAAAAAATGAGCCCATAAATAAAATTACTTAGTATTTGCACAGACTAGAAAAAATGCATATTGTGTAAACCTAGAAGGACGTAGCTTCGTTACAATAAATTTATCAATCTTATTGATTCAACCTGAAGAGAAATCGATATGTTGATACCACAAGATCACAGACAAACTCCTAGCCAATGATACGACTTTAAAAAAATTATAGCACACCAACATATTCTGGTCACGTTTAAATAAATACGTCTATAACGTCCACTACCAAGGTGAAAGCGATCCTTAAAGCCTAATAACAACCAACCAATCACATGCGAATCTTGTAAGCGGACACACATTTATATATTAATACATTTATGTATGAATAATAACCATATATTTACAAATAATTATATTTAAGGCGATTACACTATATCAATGAAATAACGTAAAATTGAGTATGTTACGAAAAATTAAACTACGGAACCCTAAAACCGATTCAGATAATTAAATTAAAATTATTAAAAAATACATCAATATACTGTATATAATTATAAACTAATACATGCAGTGCTCACATTTAACATCTTATATAACCTATGCATTATTAAAGCTATTCGTTATAACATAATAAACTAGTCTGTACTACAGTAAATAGTTACACAAAATAGTTACATGCCGTCTTAGACAAACGATAAACTAACTTCATGCACAATCTCACTCAAAAAGTTCACGGAAAGGTCTACTATCGCGTCAGTTGGGCAGAATTCTCATTTATCACGTCGCTCACTACCTGTCATAGTGACATAGTAGTGCGCTCGTGCTATTGATTTTGTACTCTATGTATGAGGCATTTGTTTTATGTTATAAGTGTACAGGACCGTCTGGACGCTCACCTGATGGTAAGTGATACGCCTAACCATGACAGAGCGGCATTAAAGGAGACCAACAACTGATACAGTTGTTGTCCTCCATCAATGCCGCACTGCGTCAGTCACCCGAGACAACAGATGTTAGGTCTCTTATACCCGGTAATTTCACTAGCTACAGTGCCTTCATCCCGAAACACAAAAGTGCATAACACTCGTGTTTCACGGATGATATCTGGCACTGCGGTGGTACCTACCTAGACGACTCAGTATCGAGTTTACCACCTAGTAAACCTAGCATTAAGGTAAAAATTTAAATGAATAATTTTAGTTATAGTTATAACAAAAACTAAACGTATGTGTCATGATGACGCTCGGACAACGTTTCGTTATTGGGGCATCTAATAAATTAATTGTTCATCTGAGCATGCTGTATGACTGAAGTTAAACACAAAGCGATGTAATGATTGTATATTATACTAGCTTTTGCCCGCGGCTTCGCTCGCATTAAATTCGGGATAACACGGTACTTTAATTTATATTTTATATTTAATGTATAGGATTTCCCCTCCCTCCAACTTTAAAGGTTTCGAGGTCAATTTCAGATTTTTTTTAGCAAAAAATATGTTATAGTGAGCTAACATTAAAAGATAGACATATGCTGTCACGGACTTTTTTGTAGACCATTAAAAGGAGAACAATACTTTCATACATGACTTTTGTGAAACTTTAACCGTTTACTCAGCGTACGCAGCGGAAGCTGCAAGTATGCAAAAATACCCCCGATTTTGAAACATTCTTCATTGCTGCTCCGCTTCTATTACTCGTAGCGTGTGATGATATATAGCCTATAGCCTTCTTCAATAAATAAGCTATCTAACACTGAAATAATTTTTCAAATCGAACCAGTAGTTCCTGAGATTAGCGCGTTCAAACAAACAAACAACCTCTTCAGCTTTATATATTAGTATAGATATGTAATACAATATGATGCGTCCACTAATACTTTATATTATGTGACAGCAAAATAAGCACTCTGGTTACTATTTGATAATGGAATAACACCAAATGATTTATTTATTGTGGCAACTTTAAAAGTATTTTGTTAATAAACATTTTATAAGCTTTAATTATAATTATGATGAAATTAATAACGATTATTGATATGTTATTGTATGTATTTATGATGTGTTAAGTAGACTAAGAACGCTTTAGTATTGTGATTGTAACATAAAAGTTAACAAATGAACAAACCCATTTTATTTAAATAGACTAGCCTATAACATCCCAGGGGATACAGGCGTACCCAAGGACAAAATTGTGAGGAGATCATAATAAATCATCACTGAAAACAGTATGCACCACTTCAGTTAAAACTTTTTTATATCATTGCTATTTGATTAATCCCTCGGAGCGTAACATATTGTAAAACTTCATTTCGTCTAATTTATAATACGTTGCTGGCTAGCTACAGTCAGGTTTGTACTATTTTGAGGGTTCCAGGTTCGATACCCGGGCATTATTAACATTTGTGTGCATGAACACGTCTGTTTGTAATGATCTGGGTTTTTCTATGTAAAATATGTATGTTTTAAAAAAAGATGTATATAAGTATAAACATACAACAATTGTTTTGTACCATAAACTTGCGCTTATTATGGGGCTAGATGGCGCTGTATGCATGTCAGTGGATATATATTTATTTTGATACATAGGCAGCAAGCAATCTAGTATGAATTAAATGCCACGAAATATTAGACACCCTTTATCCCTTGTATCCGTGTGTTTGTGGATGTTTAGCTTGTATGTATGGTAGTGTATGTGTAGTGTGCGTGTATCAGACGGAGGTCTCAAGCGCTACCTGTGACGACGCGCGTCGCTCGGCGCTGCCCGACCTGGAAATAACACAATAGTCATTATATGGTTCGAAGTAAAACATATAATCTTTCTCTCTTCAACCTATTGCAGTCCACTGTTGGACATAGGTCTCGCCCATTTTGCGCCAGATATCCCGGTCCTCCGCTTTTCTCATCCAGCCTCCACCAGCGACCGCCCGCATCGTCGGTCCATCGGCCGGTCTCCACTCCAGAACTCGTCTGCTCCAGCGGCCATCGGTTCTGCGACATACGTGACCAGCCCACTGTCACTTCAACTTGCTGATCCGGCGGGCTATGTCGGTAACTTTAGTTCTCTTACGGATTAAATCATATTATAATTAAATAAGATAATTATATGATTATATTAGAGCGTCGGTGGCTCAGTGGTGTGGACTGTCGCCTTCCTACCGGGAGGGCTGAGGTTCAAATCACGACACGTACCAATTTATTTTCGAAAATACATGTACGTTATCCGACGCTCTTACGGTGAAGGAAAACATCGTGAGGAAACCTTCATGCACGCCTGCGAAGAGATTCGAAGGTGGTGTGTGAAGTCGTCCAATCCGCACTGGGCCCGCGTGGACGACTAAGGCCTAATCACCCTATACGGGTAGGCTCGTGCCCCTCGGTGGGGACGTTTAATGAGCTGATGATGAAGAGGAAATGTGAAGTGAATAAATTGTGTGGTGATATAAAAATACAATAAACTAACTACATGCACAATCTCACTCCAAAGTGTCCGCGTTGGGCAAAATTTTCGTTCACACGATAAAACGTCAACCCAAAAAATGACTGTTAAATATGCAACCTCTTTTATGACAGTCCTTGTCATATGTAAAAAGAATATATTATTAATTGATTGTATTTTGTCTCTTCTCTTTCACTATTGTAAATGGCAGACGTGTTTTCTTCTTTTAATATATTATTTTATTTTACCAAGAGTGGTTTCGCTGCATAAGTCGAGTATTTCTTATCTCCACATATTTTCTATGGTCCATAGAGCCTTAAGAAGAGTTAATACTATTTTACGGAATGGCGCACACTGGAGGGAATTTCGACGACGCTTACTAAATATGCAACCTCTTTTATGACAGTCCTTGTCATATGTAAAAAGAATATATTATTAATTGATTGTATTTTGTTCTCTTCTCTTTCACTATTTGTAAATGGCAGACGTGTTTTCTTCTTTTAATATATTATTTTAATTTACCAAGAGTTGTCGCGCTGCATAAGTCTAGTATTCTATATCTCCACATATTTTCTAATGTAGAAGCCGCACGACACATACGTATACTCATTTTATATTTAAACATAAAATATTCATTTAAATTTAGAGATGTTATTGCAAGGGACAAATCAAAAGCACGAGCACACGAATATGTCATTATGACATGTAGTGAGCGACGTGATTATGAATGAAAATTATGCCACACTGACGCAATTGTGCATCTAGTTAGTTCATTTTTTATATAAGGTTATACGACATATGACCGTACATGGTCTACCTCAAGTGACATTTATTTCGTTTAACTTCTATAACTCAATGAACACAAACCTGTAGTTTCCTGTCGAATTGGAATCGGGCCACTCGCCACTTTCACCGTCTTCGCTGATTTCGTCTAAAATTAAATAATAATCCATCGTGAACAACAAGGTTAAGAAACATACACCTGATTGACAAACTAATAACTTGTAAAGGTATTTTATTTTTAAAGCTGCCGCGGGCGACAAGCACCACACCCGCACAGTTGTTAACACGTATTTTTTTTAAGTCTAATAAGAGTGAAACTTATAACATAATATATAACCCAGAGGCATTAAAAAAGGGGTGAAAAGGCCTTTTCTGGGCTCGCTTCATCTCGGATGGAAAATTAGTAATAATTACCCTCGTCGTCGTCGTAGAGCGAGAGATCATCTCTGGCATCCGTCTCATCTGCCTCAGGCTCTGCCTCCTCAGCATTGAACGCCCTGCACAAATGATTTATTGATTTATTTATATTATTATTGTAATGAACTCCTTTTAAATACACAACATGCTTAAAATAGTGCCAAATTGCTATAAATACATCACCATACTTAAAATAGTGCCAAATTGCTACAATTTGTTGATGCCGCCCCACTCATGGACACTATTAACTTAGGCAAACCTAGTCATTGTATTGTAGAGTATCGAATGACACTCACCACCCCCGGAATATAGATCGAGTGACCACACTCGTCGCTCCCGGAGTATCGAGTGACCGCACTTGTCGCCCCCGGGGTGTCTAGTGACTGCATTCGTTGCTTATTGTGCGGCGCCAGCTCCTGGATGGTGCGCTTGACCAGGTCGCGAGCAGGTCCCGGCGGCGACCTGTACGTACCCGCGCACGTAGAGCGTGTGCGGCGCCAGCTCCTGCGGGAACACGTGCAGGTGGTGTAGGATGGTGCGCTTGACCAGGTCGCGAGCAGGTCCCGGCGGCGACCTGTACGTACCCGCGCACGTAGAGCGTGTGCGGCGCCAGCTCCTGCGGGAACACGTGCAGGTGGTGTAGGATGGTGCGCTTGACCAGGTCGCGAGCAGGTCCGGCGGCGACCTGTACGTACCCGCGCACGTAGAGCGTGTGCGGCGCCAGCTCCTGCGGGAACACGTGCAGGTGGTGTAGGATGGTGCGCTTGACCAGGTCGCGAGCAGGTCCCGGCGACCTGTACGTACCCGCGCACGTAGAGCGTGTGCGGCGCCAGCTCCTGCGGGAACACGTGCAGGTGGTGTAGGATGGTGCGCTTGACCAGGTCGCGAGCAGGTCCCGGCGGCGACCTGTACGTACCCGCGCACGTAGAGCGTGTGCGGCGCCAGCTCCTGCGGGAACACGTGCAGGTGGTGTAGGATGGTGCGCTTGACCAGGTCGCGAGCAGGTCCCGGCGGCGACCTGTACGTACCCGCGCACGTAGAGCGTGTGCGGCGCCAGCTCCTGCGGGAACACGTGCAGTGTGTAGGATGGTGCGCTTGACCAGGTCGCGAGCAGGTCCCGGCGGCGACCTGTACGTACCCGCGCACGTAGAGCGTGTGCGGCGCAGCTCGCGGGAACACGTGCAGGTGGTGTAGGATGGTGCGCTTGACCAGGTCGCGAGCAGGTCCCGGCGGCGACCTGTACGTACCCGCGCACGTAGAGCGTGTGCGGCGCCAGCTCCTGCGGGAACACGTGCAGGTGGTGTAGGATGGTGCGCTTGACCAGGTCGCGAGCAGGTCCGGCGGCGACCTGTACGTACCCGCGCACGTAGAGCGTGTGCGGCGCCAGCTCCTGCGGGACACGTGCAGGTGGTGTAGGATGGTGCGCTTGACCAGGTCGCGAGCAGGTCCGGCGGCGACCTGTACGTACCGCGCACGTAGAGCGTGTGCGGCGCCAGCTCTGCGGGAACACGTGCAGGTGGTGTAGGATGGTGCGCTTGACCAGGTCGCGAGCAGGTCCGGCGGCGACCTGTACGTACCCGCGCACGTAGAGCGTGTGCGGCGCCAGCTCCTGCGGGAACACGTGCAGGTGGTGTAGTATGGTGCGCTTGACCAGGTCGCGAGCAGGTCCGGCGGCGACCTGTACGTACCCGCCACGTAGAGCGTGTGCGGCGCAGCTCCTGCGGGAACACGAGCAGGTGGTGTAGGATGGTGCGCTTGACCAGGTCGTTGAGCAGGTTCTGCGCGGCGACCTGCGCGCCCCCGTCCCCCCACGCCGCCAGCAGCGTGGGGCCCACGCAGATGGCCAGGTTCCACGCGTCCATCATGTTCTGATCGCTGTACTCCGTCAGGCTGCGGAAACGTTACAAAATTATTAGTCTCAAAAATTCTAGAAATCATTTTGTAAAAATAGAAGCCCAAATCGATAGAGAATTACAAACTCTCAAAATGTGAACACTAAGGTTTATTTTGTAAGTGAACAAAAATCTACAATCTCGGATGCTTATACACAATGCTTGCGCGATGTTAAGAAGTACAGCGCCATCTCTTGACGAATGCGAAAACTAATAATACCTATACATATAAACTTTATATAAATCTTAACAATATGATCATATACTTCATCAATATACATTAAATGATATGTAAGTATACTGACTGTGAAAGGAAGGCGAACAAGTAGCGTAGCACCAACAAGTGGTGTGTGGGCACGGCGGCGAGCGCGGCCCGCAGCCGCCGCACGAAGGCCGCGTCGTCGGCCAGCGCCGCCACCCGCAGCAGCTCGCCCTGCAGCGCCGGCGCCAGCAGCGGCGGCCGCACCGAGCGCAGGTACAGCTTCAGCAGCCCGCACACCTGACACACCATACTATATCAATAGCCTGCTTACAAATGTATTATTCAATCTGAATATGTAATCAACAATATTTTGTTTAGTTTTCGAGTGGTCGGGTTATAAAACACAAAAAGAGATGTTTAACTTAAAGCTGTACACAAATTTAACGAATTTTGAGGTGACCATGTAGTTCCTTGGGAGACTGGGAGATAAGTGGTGTAAACAACACGACACGTTTGTCAAGAATAAAGGTTGTTTGAGTCCTTACTTCAAGTCATCATTGTAATATTCTGGATGATGCCTCGCTGACCCAGTGACCTGAATTATGAAACTGTTCAGTGACGTCACAGTGCGAGCCGCGTGACGTCACTCACCGAGTTGATGTCGGAGGCGTCCCGCACGCGCGCCAGCGGGTCCTGGCCCCGCTCGAAGGCGGCCCGCAGCGCCTGCATCTCCACCTGCGAGCCGGACACGCGTGACGTCACAGTGCGAGCCGCGTGACGTCACTCACCGAGTTGATGTCGGAGGCGTCCCGCACGCGCGCCAGCGGGTCCTGGCCCGCTCGAAGGCGGCCCGCAGCGCCTGCATCTCCACCTGCGAGCCGGACACGCGTGACGTCACAGTGCGAGCCGCGTGACGTCACTCACCGAGTTGATGTCGGAGGCGTCCCGCACGCGCGCCAGCGGGTCCTGGCCCCGCTCGAAGGCGGCCCGCAGCGCCTGCATCTCCACCTGCGAGCCGGACACGCGTGACGTCACAGTGCGAGCCGCGTGACGTCACTCACCGAGTTGATGTCGGAGGCGTCCCGCACGCGCGCCAGCGGGTCCTGGCCCCGCTCGAAGGCGGCCCGCAGCGCCTGCATCTCCACCTGCGAGCCGGACACGCGGAACACGCCCTGGTGCCGCAGACCGTATGTCGCGATCACGCGCACACACGACGTCAGCACCAATGGGAGCTGAAGACTGCAAAAAATATTTAATTTTAATTTAATGAATAAAAAACTATACCTATATGCGAAAAAATTTCTATAGATTTAGTTTAAATGTAATGGACGACCACGACACTGAAGTCTGCTTAGCAGTAACCAGCAGCGCGGCAGCGTTTAAGTGTATCAGTAACATTCGTTGTGCTAGTAACGGCCGGAGCACAGTATCCGTAGCACATGGCTTCCGTAGCAGCAAGAATTTGTAGTCGAGTGACGCCGTGAACCAGCCTGTTTTCTGACGAGCCGCAGCGAGCAGTGTGTAGTACCAGGAGCATGCGTAGTACTAGCAAAGTGTTTCGCAGTACGAGCGTTCGTACCAGTAGGATCGTTCAGCAGTAGTATGATACGTAGCACAAGTAGCGCCTGTAGCAGTAGTATCATCCGTAGCACATGTAGCGTCCATAGCAGGTATTACGTGGTCGAGCGGCACGACGCACCGCCCCTGGGACCCTACCGTAGCACAGCATCCGTAGCACCGATAGCGTCCGTAGCAGTACATGTGGTCGAACGGCGCCGTGTACTGTATCTGGGAGTCTACCGTAGCACAGCATCCGTAGCACGTGTAACATCCGTAGCTTTACATGTGGTCGAGCGTTGCGGCGCACCGCCCCTGGGAGCCTACCGTAGCGTCCCTGCGTTACCTGTGGTCGAGCGGCGCGGCGAAGCGTCCCTGGGAGCCTGCCGTAGCGTCCCTCCCGTTACCTGTGGTCGAGCGGCGCGGCGAGCTCCGCTGGAGCCTGCCGTAGCGTCCTGCGTTACCTGTGGTCGAGCGGCGCGGCGAAGCGTCCCTGGGAGCCTGCCGTAGCGTCCTGCGTTACCTGTGGTCGAGCGCGCGGCGAAGCGTCCCTGGAGCCTGCCGTAGCGTCCCTGCGTTACCTGTGGTCGAGCGGCGCGGCGAAGCGTCCCTGGGAGCTACCGTAGCACATGTAGCGTCCCTGCGTTACCTGTGGTCGAGCGGCGCGGCGAAGCGTCCCTGGGAGCCTGCCGTAGCGTCCCTGCGTTACCTGTGGTCGAGCGGCGCGGCGAAGCGTCCCTGGGAGCCTGCCGTAGCGTCCCTGCGTTACCTGTGGTCGAGCGGCGCGGCGAAGCGTCCTGGGAGCCTACCGTAGCACATGTAGCGTCCCTGCGTTACCTGTGGTCGAGCGGCGCGGCGAAGCGTCCCTGGGAGCTGCCGTAGCGTCCCTGCGTTACCTGTGGTCGAGCGGCGCGGCGAAGCGTCCCTGGGAGCCTACCGTAGCGTCCCTGCGTTACCTGTGGTCGAGCGGCGCGGCGAAGCGTCCCTGGGAGCCTACCGTAGCGTCCCTGCGTTACCTGTGGTCGAGCGTTGCGGCGCACCGCCCCTGGGAGCCTACCGTAGCGTCCCTGCGTTACCTGTGGTCGAGCGGCGCGGCGAAGCGTCCCTGGCGGCGGCGGGCGGCGGCGCGCGGGCGGCGGAGGGCGGCGCGGGGGCGGGCGGGCGCGCGCGCGGGCGGAGTCTCGCGCGCGCGCCGCCCGCCTTGCTCTCCAGCCGCGCCAGCCGGCCCGCGCACACCACGTACGCGCGGAACTTCTGCACAACACACACCACACACACACTCGTCAACTAACAACGAACTACATGTGCAATTACGAACTAACGACAATCAAATAATGTCCTAGCCCGTAAATCGCACGTATAGTTATTTAATTCGAAAACCAACAACACCAATACAGTTTGTTGAATTACAATTTCAGTCTAGGCTATTGATAGGTATTGTAGAATCGTATCGTAAAAAAAATGTTGGCCTTAACGCATCATAGATAGAATACAAAATCAAAAGCACGAGCACACTTCATGTAATTATGACATTTGGGAGCGACGTGATGATGAATGAAAACGCTATCCAACTAACACGATGGACAAAGCTTTGCTACGGACAATTTTACTAGTTAGTTTATTGTCTATCTAAAATTACACTTTACATTATATCCTGGACATAAACTAACGCCGAGAGTTGTACTTTTATCAAAGGTACATATTTAACAGCAAGCAGTTTGTATAGTGCACAGTGCGGCAAATAGTATCGGTAGTTACGGCTAAGTAGTAGTCCTCCTGGTCCCTGCGCGCGGCGTCGTCGTCGGCGGGCGCCAGGCCGGCCGCGCCCGCCGCGCCCGCCGCGCCCGGACCGAACACCCCGCTCACGTCCCACTGCTCCTCGCTACCTTCCATCTGACGCAACATACATGCACTTCTACTATATTGTGATTATACATACATAATAAATATTATCCATTGACACTCACACAGCGCCATCTAGCCTCATATAAAGCGAAGAGATCGTAGTTAGGGTACTAAAAGGCTCGAAGGACCACTAAGATGTTAGGTTCTAACATCTGGAGATAATGGATAATATAAATTAAAGTCACTGGTAAGAAAGATATAACTATATTGTCAAATAACTAATACACTAGAATGGTAAAATGGTAATGAATGAATGGTAGGAGCACGCGCGATTTATGGTGATCGGTCGTGTCCTTGGTAGCAACTTCTGGTAACGAAGCCCGAGTATAAACTAACCTAAAGATAATAAATCATGTAATGAACAATTATAAAATGCTGACACCGGCCCCGCGGCGCATGGCAGCCGTTTCTCCGATTACTCGATGTACGTAAACCGTACAAATAGAAATACAAAGATCGGCGCACAGACCTAGCATTATGAATGCTAGGTCCACGGATCAACATTATACAAAACATAACAAAAAAACTTCAAGTAAAATACATGACTTTAACGAAAGTGGAACAATAAAATTGAGAAATATTGAAAAATATGATGAGCGTTAACCAAATTACAAGAATTTCAGCCGTCGCCACCCCCGCTCCTTCAGTGAGCCAAAAAAACGTTTTCACCGCGATGGTCATCGTTTCGTGAATCGTGCTATACCCACCTGTCTAATAAGCTCAGCTTCCGCTGCATCAAGCGTCTTAGCGCTCTCCCTGCACTCGGCCCTGAGCTGTCGGGCGCCCGCCTCTAGCTGCTGCAATCGCTGCAGTAGTTCCGCTTCAACAGCCGCCGTGTTTTCGTCGTTTTCCTCCGCTACACCTTCTATTAGCGCGTTTATCTCGGCATCCTGTATATAATTTAAATGAATAAATAAAACATGTTTCATATTGCTCCATATGGTATAATGGTTGAGACGTTGGATATTACACCAAGAGTTCTAGGTTCGATCCCCGGGCTGTAAAAATATTTGTGTGCAAACGAGCCTATGGGCGGGTGGTTAATCCATATAAGAGCAAATATTGAATTTTTGATTTTGATAAATTTTGACGGATTCCGAAGGCTAAAAACACATTTCCTTCCAGTTAATTCTTTTTTAAACATATTTTGTTATCTTTGTTATCTCCTGCGGGGGCCGGAGCGGCGGGGCGGCGGCGGCAGTGCGCGCGGCCCCGCCCCCGCCCCGCGTATGTTGCGCGCGGTACTGTGTGTCGGCGGGCGGGGGCCGGAGCGGGCGGGCGGCGGCGGCAGTGCGCGCCGGCCCCCGCCCCCGCCCCGCGGTATGTGTGCGCGCGGTACCTGTGTGTCGGCGGGCGGGGGCCGGAGCGGCGGGCGGCGGCGCAGTGCGCGCGGCCCCCGCCCCGCCCCCGCGGTATGTGTGCGCGCGGTACCTGTGTGTCGGCGGGCGGGGGCCGGAGCGGCGGGGCGGCGGCGGCAGTGCGCGCGGCCCCCGCCCCCGCCCCCGCGGTATGTGTGCGCGCGGTACCTGTGTGTCGGCGGCGGGGGCCGGAGCGGCGGGGCGGCGGCGCAGTGCGCGCGGCCCCGCCCCCGCCCCGCGGTATGTGTGCGCGCGGTACCTGTGTGTCGGCGGGCGGGGCCGGAGCGGCGGGGCGGCGGCGGCAGTGCGCGCGGCCCCCGCCCCCGCCCCCCGCGGTATGTGTGCGCGCGGTACCTGTGTGTCGGCGGGCGGGGCCGGAGCGCGGGGCGGCGGCGCAGTGCGCGCGGCCCCCGCCCGCCCCCGCGGTATGTGTGCGCGCGGTACCTGTGTGTCGGCGGGCGGGGGCCGGAGCGGCGGGCGGCGGCGGCAGTGCGCGCGGCCCCGCCCCCGCCCCGCGGTATGTGTGCGCGCGGTACCTGTGTGTCGGCGGGCGGGGGCCGGAGCGGCGGGGCGGCGGCGGCAGTGCGCGCGGCCCCCGCCCCCGCCCCCGCGGTATGTGTGCGCGCGGTACCTGTGTGTCGGCGGGCGGGGGCCGGAGCGGCGGGCGCGGCGGCAGTGCGCGCGGCCCCGCCCCCGCCCCCGCGTATGTGTGCGCGCGGTACCTGTGTGTCGGCGGGCGGGGCCGGAGCGGCGGGCGGCGGCGGCAGTGCGCGCGGCCCCCGCCCCCGCCCCCGCGTATGTGTGCGCGCGGTACCTGTGTGTCGGCGGGGCGGGGGCCGGAGCGGCGGGGCGGCGGCAGTGCGCGCGGCCCCCGCCCCCGCCCCCGCGGTATGTGTGCGCGCGGTACCTGTGTGTCGGCGGCGGGGGCCGGAGCGGCGGGGCGGCGGCGGCAGTGCGCGCGGCCCCCGCCCCCGCCCCCGCGGTATGTGTGCGCGCGGTACCTGTGTGTCGGCGGGCGGGGGCCGGAGCGGCGGGGCGGCGGCGGCAGTGCGCGCGGCCCCCGCCCCCGCCCCCAGCGCGGCCCCGGCCGCCCCCAGCGCGCGCGCCCCGCCCGCCGCCAGCGCCGCGCGGGCGCCTTCCCCTCACTGGCCGCGCGCACGCACCGACCCACCACCGCCTCGAACCCCACCTCCGAACACTGCCGACAAAAGAACACGCTATTACACACACTTCGAACACTGGGCATGCCCACATACGTCAACAACATACACACTAAAACACGTAAATGCACACCGCCTACGAACACAGCACACGCGCACGTCTGTGCACATTACAAACACTGCATATTTAAGAACACAACTCAAACACATAGGAACGCAATGTACATATTAAATTATCAACGATAATTTTAAAATCTAATATTTCATCCAAATATAAATTATTTATATTAGAAAAATGTAATCATCACAATAGCATAAATTTTACAATTTTAAACCAAACAACACCTTAATTATATTTTTTTATAAATCATATATAATTATATCCCGTTTAACTAACGATTGGGAATGTTAAGTTACTTCACAATGACTGGTCATCAGATGAATAACAAAAAAATAATATCTGGAGTTCGTTAGACATCACGAAGATTCGATTAATAATAATTTGAACAAAATAACTTACCGACATTATATCAGCAATATCGTCCAGATAGTACCGCTGCAGTGTAGCGTTAGCTGCCTCCAGACTCAGCGCGTAGTCAGCTCGGGCCCGCAACGCCCTCGCTCGCGCTTCACTATGCCGTAAACGTCTCTGCAATACAAAATATTACTGTAAAAATAAAGATTCGATGAGATTGTATTACATATGTCAGTTACTTGTACTTGATAAAATTCTTTAGATTTATCCAGTAAAATTCCTTCTATTTTTGTACAATTTACTGTGTAGTGTGTCTGCATTTGACGTCGCTTTGCTTGTATTTGTAAAACAACGACGATGTTTAGGAAGAAACACGTTTAACTGCACAAAGCGTATTTACCCTTGATTCAGAAATTATCTTAGACTTATGATGATGAAAGTTCATCTTATCGATCATCTTTCATCATCTTCATTCTTTAGATGAGCTTTTTAAGGAGTTAAACTATACTACATTTACGAGTCATACAGTTGCAACTCATCTGTAAAATAAAGGTTTGATCGAATGATACTTAAATACAGCATAATCTGGCTCGGATGATCGAAATGATGAATCTGGATCGGAATGGGAGTGTCTCCATCAACAGGAAACTTAGTTTGAATTTAGTTTACAATAATGTTTTTCTCCTGGTCTTTTTTCTTTACCTCTATTGAATTCTTTACGTCTTGTCTTTCAAGTCCATCTCGTATCTTAAGTCGCCTGAAATTAAACTACAGGGGAGTTACCGCAACCTCATAAAACAGTATTGTTATATAGTATATATTATTAAATGATTCTTTAAGTTTAAACAATATTTTTTGATAGATTAAATCTTAGTGTTGCGATATGACTGTTTCCCGCGTACAATGCTAATGTCAAGAGAGAGATATTAGTGACGTGACATCACTCTTTAATTGATTAGGGATGGGTAGCGTTGGTCGTTTCATTTCTGTCTAACAATATATAGTATGATTGGTCAGCGTTTTTGTACCCGAGAAGACAAAGTAATATTATTGTAACACTGTTTCAAGAGATTGCGGTACCTGAATGCATATCAACGTCACCTTGTCGAGATCCTTGTCGAGGGCGCGCAGCTTCTTCTGCTTGTGTGGGTCGTTGGCGAGCGCGGCGCGCGCGTCGGCGGCGCGGCGCAGCTTGGCGGCGGCCGCGCGCCACGCCGCCGCCGCCGCCGCCTGCGCCTTGCCCGCCGCGCCCGCCTCCGCCAGCGCGCACCCCACCTCCTCGTGACGCTCCGCCACTGCGCGCACACACCACACGTATCTATACTAATATATAAAGCTGAAGAGTTTGTTTATTTGTTTGTTTGTTTGAACGCGCTAATCTCAGGAACTACTGGTTCGATTTGAAAAATTCTTTCAGTGTTAGATAGCTTATTTATCGAGGAAGGCTATAGGCTATATATCATCACGCTACGAGTAATAGAAGCGGAGCAGCAATGAAGAATGTTTCAAAATCGGGGGTATTTTTTCATACTTGGAGCTTCCGCTGCGTACGCTGCGTAAACGGTTAAAGTTACACAAAAGTCATGTATGAGAGTATTGTTCTGCTTTTAATGGTCTACAAAAAAGTCCGCGACAGCATATGTCTATCTTTTAAGGTTAGCTCACTATAACATATTTTTTGCTAAAAAAAATTCTGAAATTGACCCCGAAACCTTCAAAGTTGGAGGGAGGGGAAATCGTATGTATAGTGATAAATGCAAGTACCGTGTTATCCATTTAATGCGAGCGAAGCCGCGGGCAAAAGCTAGTATACGATATAGATGTGTACTCACACTAAGTCCCACATATACTTTTGTTTATTTTCATATGTAGACCTCTGCGCATACCACACACACATATATAGGATACGGATGTGTAGTCTCACTCAGTCTTACATATAATTTTTGTTTATTTTCATATAAACAGTATTATTTTCATAGTAACAGTGCGCAGTAGTGCTCTCCCACTCGAGGCACCTACGGAAGACCAGTGTCGAGGCGCCTTGTGTTGCCTCGACATATGCTGAGTACGTGCCTTTTCAGTGATACTATTATTTTTTAAGTAAATGAATGAAAGGTTTTTTATGTTTCTTTTTGTGATTTACTGTATTTTGTTATTGTATATGTTTTCACTGAATAAATATTTACTTACTTACTTACATATGTAGACAAAAGAGTAGAGGATTTCTACCTATCGCAGTCAATTGCTGGGCATAGATCTCTCTCAGTTTGCACCAGATATCCCGGGCCTTTCGGAAATTTTCGACTCATCCACTACGACTAGACTTCCGTATGAGACTAATTAAAGTAGGAAAATAGTTGGTTAATGAAAAGGCATAAAGTTCTCTATGACATGTATCTTTATATTAAAACTTATGTCGACATGTGAAAAAGTATGTTCACATAATATATATTTATTTAGTTGCTACAATATCGTCCTCTCAATAAAGGGATCTACGGAAGACCAGGCCTAGAAAACGGTCTAGGTATCTAAGGACTCCTGGACTTCATGCAGAGTAGGTGCCTGTTCCGCGGCACTTTTGTACTTGCATCTTTGTTATACACAACTTTTTGTATTGTGGCAAAGAATAAATACTTTTGCTTCATTTCTTTCCTTACATCTTAACAAGTATCACAGTAACCAGTGCTTACGTACCAATATCCCGACACTTGCGGTGCAAGCGCAGCACGTCGTCGGCCGCCCGCTGCAGCCTCGCCGCCAGCGGGCCGGCGTACAGGTCGGCCAGCGCGCCGTGGTCCCGGGCCAGCGCGCGCGTGTGCTCCAGCGCCGCCTGCCAGCACGCGAACGCGCCCGTCACCGGCCATTGCTCGCGTCTGCAACATTTGTACACTCGCATCAGGAACCATCGACTGTACGCTTTTATGGTACACCATCGACTGTAAGAGCCCCTCTACGAAGAGTAAAACAATTTGTAGGAAGTGAAGAAGTGCGCGCGGTGATAGCGTAAGCATTGTTCCGCGCGCACCTCCCGCGCTTAGACCTGCATAGTCAGGCCATGGGAAGGTGGTGGGATAGTGTACGCTTTTCTGGTATAAATACTTTGTTCTATCGCACGTTTCGAAAGTAAACACAAACTGATTACCCAGAAACTAGCTATGGTGACTTGTCGGCCCTTCATCAGCCTATAAAGCCCCACTGCGAGAACGCGCTGGATATCGGGAGTTTTGCTCAGTAACACACCATACGGGCTCAGTGCAGATTGGGGATACGGCCACAACCATCCACCAAGACCAATCAAGATTGGTGGGTGTTAGTGACTACCATCCTAAGATAGTAGCTGGGGCTGACGGTTTAACGTGCCGTCTAAAGGACGGAGTTATCTTTCTTTTCGAGGAATCAGGAGATCAGGCTGCAAAGTTCCAACCAAATTGGGAAAAATCACACAACGTGAATTTCACCGTGTGATCTTCCTCGATTTGAATCCACGACCATCAGATCACGCAGCAATATAAACCAACGCTGAACGTAATACCACGGAGGCAAACACAGTAAATGTAAATATCCAGAGACAATCGCACAGCGCCATCTAGCCTCAATGGAAGCATAGTTAAATTAAACCAACTTTAACAATGGCAACAGAGTGCTATGTATGCTACGGTACCTTACTTGTGCTTCTGATCCTTATGCCGCTAGTGGGCAGCTTTCGCCAGCTTGTCCAGCGCTTTCGAGTGCCCACTATAGCAGTGGCAACAAAGTGCTATGTATGCTACAGTAACTAACTTGTGCTTCTGATTCTTATGCCGCTGGTGGGCAGCTTTCGCCAGCTTGTCCAGCGCTTTTGAGTGCCCACTATAGCAGTGGCAACAAAGTGCTATGTATGCTACAGTAACTAACTTGTGCTTCTGATCCTTATGCCGCTGGTGGGCAGCTTTAGCCAGCTTGTCGAGCGCTCTCGAGTACTCGTGCTCCAGGTCGGCCCGCCGTCGGCAGTAGTCGGACAGCTCGCTCGCTACCCCCGCCGCCGCTTCCGCGCGCGCTTCCAACACGCGCGTCTGCTCTGATAGCTGGATGCGGACATCTGGGAACAATGATACAAGCTCCATTATAACATTTGTCTACTTATCAAAATAACAAATTTCCATATTTTCTATGACATTAAGTAAGTATGTATACCGAAGAAAGTTGTGTAATTAGTAAAAAATAAAGGATTCACTAAGTAGACATCAAAAATGTTTGTTCTCTATTGATATATAGAATTATATTTCACCTTCATATATAATATGTAGGTTACAATGGCAGGACGCCGCGGTTCTATGCATGTAAGTTCCCGTTTTCGTGGTAATTCGGGGATAATATAAAGCCTATGTGTTATTTTAATACGAAAGTGCATATACACACACACACACACTGGCGCAATTTTTCTACATCAATGATGTAGTAGTCAAATTACAGTCCACAGTAAACCCTCACAGTTTTACTCAATAGTAATTTCATAAGCGCCATATAATTACAGAGTAAAAGAGATAAACTTGTTCGCAGCACCGCAACAGACGATAACTCATAAGTTTCCACTATGGCCGCCCGGCGACGTTGATTGATGCTTCGAACATTGTTTACTCGCACTTCCATTGCCGCGACGCTGACTCATGTCAACACTACATACCATATGTGGATGAAAACTTACTGAACACATGGTACTACCTATACTTCTTTTTCTTTCTCCCATTGAATTCCACTGCTGGATATGTCTGTTAATACTTCTTGGATATTTCATGACATAAGTATTATTATGCCCTCCGGCCCGATGGACAGACGACTTGCGAAAGGTCGCTGGTGAGCTGGATGAGAAAAGCGGAGACCGGGATATCTGGCGTAAAATGGGGGAGACCTATGTCCAGCAGTGGACTGCGATAGGTTGAATAGGAAGTATTAAATAATGATTCACTTTATTATTAACTTTAAATATGAGTGTTTCCCGCGCGCAATCCTACTAACGTCAAAAGATATTAGTGACGTGATATAATTCTTCAATTGATTAGGTATGGTAGCATTGGTCGGTTCTTTTCGGCCTGACAGTATATAGAAGAAAACTAACTGAAGACGTAACTGAAGAAGTAACACTAGTTATACTTATGTATATATTCAACTTATTAAAGTCTACTGCTGGATGTATCTACACTTATTTGTTATAATTTATCGGTTAAAGCCAAAGCAAAAACATATTATCATAATAAAGTTTTGGAAAGGCAATCTCTATAATATTACCAACATACAAATATGTGGTAGGTTTCATTTTATTTGAAAATGTATCCTATTCAACCTATCGCAGTCCACTGCTGGACATAGGTCTCCCCCATTTTGCGCCAGATATCCCGGTCCTCCGCTTTCCTCATCCAGCCTCCACCAGCGACCGTTCGCAAGTCGTCGGTCCATCGGGCCGGAGGGCGTCCTACGCTACGCTTGCCGAGACGCGGTCTCCACTTCAGAACTTGACTGCTCCAACGGCCATTTGAAAATGTATAGATGGATGAAAGATTGGCATACACTCAATTTACGTCTGGAATTCCCTCTGAAGTAATGGACGACATAGATATAACGATATCTATCTAACGACATAACACATGTCCCCCATAAAGATAACACTTAGAGCAAAGTCGACTCTAATATTACCGCCGTCAACATCCAGAGTTCGATAAAATTAATGCATCTAATGAAATAAATACGCCGAAATAATTGACACCAAAATAATTTGGTCTTTAAAATTGGCTACATAAATAATAATGCCGAAGTATTAAGGAAATGGTACTAGACACAATCCTGGGACCTATCTCTTTAATTTTTTACCTGTCCTTTATTTTAATATTAATTATTGCTTAAAGAAAAAAGCGAATCACTGTTTTCAACATATCTCTACAACATACATGTTATAAGGATATTTATCCGTGTTTTAAGCTCAAAGTTTAAGTTGTCGCTACGCTTGTTCTCTTTTCAACATATCGCAGTCATCACCAGTACATAGGTCTCTCCGTATATACTTATACCAGATATCCTAGACCACGGCGTTCCTCATCCAACACCTAAGGCGACTGTAGTTTTAATTAATTGCTCTCATCTGTGTGTACATTAAAAATATGATGTTCATTCTATAAGAATATATGCTATTTTAATATACACAAAGTTCAAATTAGTTTCTTCATTCAGAAAGTTCAAGTTAGTCTCTTATCTTGAGATAAACTGATGCTGTTTCTCATCTGAACTTATCACAACCATCAACTGGACATAAGTCCCTACCGATATGCATCAGATTACTATCCATAGAATATTCATTTATTTAATTATAAATGCGTTACTTTGTAAGAATGAATGCTTGTTACTCATTCACACAAAAAATAATGAATGGATGTAAATGAAAATGTATGTAGCTTTAAATTCAT
>PQWD01006023.1:0-24853 GCA_019425675.1 Leucinodes orbonalis | reverse complement strand
TTACATTACATCATTGACTGAGAGCCATCTACGCTCTCCACTTGGCTGGTGAAGCTGTAAAGGCCCCCTCCAACAGCGAAAAGTTCATTTAAAAAAAAGATATATGTCTATATTAAAAAAAAATGAGCCAAACCGTCAGCATCGTTAACGAAAACGAACTGTTCACGCACACGAGAATTGGATCAATGGAAGACATTAACAATCGGCACAATTACCCATTTTACGCGCCGGCGGCCACCGACGAAACCTCCATTACTGCACCAATAAATATCGCGTGCGGTGAACTGGTTGCACTGCAACCACTGCATTACAGAAGCCAAGAGTGGCACTCATTTTTGCTGTAAAAGTTTTGAATAACGACAGCTTCTATCATAATTTATTGATTTCAGTTCTTGAAAGCAAAAATTCGGAACCCATGTTTCTTTATGCTGTTGAAGTAATCTATACTAATATTATAAAGCTGAAGAGTTTATTTGTTTGATTGTTTGTTTGAACGCGCTAATCTCAGGAACTACTGGTCCAATTTGAAAAATTCTTTCAGTGTTACATAGCTCATTTATCGAGGAAGGCTATAGGCTATATATCATCACGCTACAAGCAATAGAAGCGGAGCAGCAATTAAGAATGTTTCAAAATCCGGGGGGAAATTTTCATGCTTGGAGATTCCGCTGCGTACACTGCGTAAACGGATAAAGTTTCGCAAAAGTCATGTATGAGAGTATTGCTACCCTTTTGAAGGTCTACTAAAAAGTCATCACATCACAGCATATGTCTATCTTTTCCCTATAACATATTTTTTGCCTAAAAAAAATTTCTAAAATAATGCATCATTTTGCGAAGCTATTTTCATAAATATGATATCAATCCTTATTCGTATTTCATTTTAAACAAAATTGTCCTTTACATCATTCAATTTTAATGAATATCTTATGAGATATCGCAGTTTTAATTCACCTATATAAACGAAGTAGCGGGTTAAAGAGAGCGTTAGGCCAAAGTAACTATTCCACGCGGACAAAGTCGCACGCAAAAGCTAGTAACTAATATAACACTAATCATAAGACAGGACAAAGACCTTCAGCAATTTCGGAACAAATTAAAGCAATCGTTGTTAAATAAAGCTTATTATACTACCGCAGAATACTTATCTGATGAGACATAATTATTAAAACTCCAACCAAGGTGAAGTTTATATTTTTAATATAATATGGAAGTATTAGTATGTAAGGCTATGTGTATTTTTCATTATTGTGTCCTTACTCATATGTTATGTTCCTATTGAAATTTATAAGAACTTATAAACCATGACATACATGTATAATGTTAAATAATAAATAAGTATTAAATTAATAACACCTAATAACATATTTTTTTAGCTTTCCTTGAAAGAAAAAATACCCTTATTACTTTGAGTCGATAAAGAATTGAAATAACGATAACTAGTGACCGAAGATCTGGCAGCTACCTTGGACCAAGAATCAGTCTCGCAATCCAAAGGGGTAACGCTGCCAGTATTTTCGGAACCTTGCCGAAAGGGACTTCTTTTAATTATATTTTTTAGTTTTCATTATTTATTTTTAAGTGTTTAGAGTGTAATGTAATATATTTTAGATATCTTCTTTGATTTACGACAACTTATAAGAGCATATTTAGTTTTCCGTAGGTACTTGAAAGCAAAAAGGCAGATTCCTTCTTTGTGTGGTAGCCAATGCGTATTGGTAGGTCGCTAGTTACTTGATAACTCGTTCTTATGAAAAAAAAAATCTTTATCTAATTATTCGCATACAATTGTCTTTATGAACTGCTTGAACAATTGAATACTAAATTGGGGTCGACGTCTTGCGAGGGTGAAAATGTCAAATAAGAATTTATTTGCAAATGAACTGTGATTGCTTCAATAAGGGTCAATAAACTTCCCGGCGACAATTATATACTCGTACTTTCTTTAATAATGTTATTGTTTACTTATTTCCATTATTAATGACACCGATTTACACAATAATATCCAAATATGTATACTCAAATATTGGAAACAAAATTCATGACACTTCATGTTGCTGCCAAGAAGCCAGCATTATATACTGTCTTAATTCAAATTCCTTGAAAGGCATCATCATCATCAGCGTTTAATAACGTCCCCACCGAGGGGCACGAGCCTACCCGTATAGGCCTTAGTCGTCCGCGCAGGCCCAATGCAAAACAACCTTTGAATCTCTTCGCCGGCGTGCGCAGGTTTCCGCTCGATGTTTTCCTTCACCGTAAGAGCGTCGGATAACGTACATTTATTTTCGTTAATTCGAAAACACATGGGTACGTGGCGGGATAGGAGGGCAACAGTCCACACCATTGAGCCACCGACGCCTCATTATTAAAGGCATTGATTCATAAAAAAGGCATCAATAAGACTGTCTCACCCCGTAAAACGAATCCTTAAAAATATTTTTACCAGTACTCAGCAGGTGCTGTAAATTCAGATAGTAATAAAATAGCCGAGTGGGTTCATGTGTCAGCAGAATTACACGATTCCCGTTTCAAAGGCTCCAACAAAAATTGTAAGCTGCATTTCTAAATTATTTTTAAACCCAGTTAACGTTGAAATGGTTGATTGACACGAAAGAATGACGTCTGAATGACGTCATGTTTTGAACTTTTACTTTTTAGTGCTTTGCTTAGAATCAAAACTCATATTTTTAGTTTAGTATTTTAATCGTTTTTTATTATATTTTTTGACGTTCATAAGTGTTTTTGTAAGTCTAATTTGAAATAAATGTTTTTGACTTTGACTTTGACTTTGGAACGCATATTGAGCCTTTGGCCCCAGGATGGACGATAATCTTAGAAAATCTCAACGACTCGCTGCAGGACACAGGCCTTCTCGCACAGCTTAACTATGGGGAGTTTGGGTCGTTATCGAAGTACGGAATCATTTTTCTTTGTTTGTTTTAGTCAAACAGATGATTCAGCCTGCAATATCTTCCCCGGACAGGGGAAATTCGGACTTTCAATATGCGGTCTCTTTACAGTATTCAAAACTACTGCCCTCGAATCACGTAGCAATCAAAAGCTAAACCCAACGCTCATACAATTAGGGGAGTTAACAACAGCCAAAACTAGGTTGGATAGCAGAATACGTTCTGTCGACAATAATGGCAGTTACCAATACAATTAAACATAATGGTTGGTGCAGAAAACAAAAACCAATATGAACACACAAACTCGCCTAAAATTCTCACGATAGAAGTTAAGAAACCGGCCGTGTGCACGCGGGCGCACAATTAGAATACCATTCTTTCGTCACAGCCGCAGTTGGTGGAATTATCACACTTTCGTAAACAATCTTGTTGCCTATAAAAACGGAGGAAATTGTCATAAGGTTTATTGCTTCAGCGGCCTGATAAAAGCGGCTTACCGGTAGATGTTTCACATGCGTGGCAAAGGGATTTGGATGCCATTATAATTCTTACAGCTCTGGTTTTACAGTTCTAATTCGTATTTGAAGTTTGACGAAACACCTGTACGATTGCAAGTAATTCACCTCAAAAAAAGTGCAGTGTGGTTATTCGTGTTAGTTTTGTTTAGGCGTAGCATATACTGTACGTACAGTCATGCACAAAAGTGCATCATATTGAGTTCTTTACTAGATATCTACTAGTTTAACTACTTTAAGATGCATGGTAAATGTAAGACGTTCATGTCGATCAGACCTGGGACAACTAAATGTTACTAGGTGGTAGACTCGGTAGTGAGTCGTCTAGTAGGTAACACCACAGTGCCAGATATCGTTCCGTGAAATAGGAGTGTCTTGCACTTCTGTGTTTTGGGATGAGGGCACTGTAGCTAGTAAAATTACTGGGTTATGTATGAGAGATGTATCGGCTGACAGGCGCAGGCAGTGTCGATGGAAAGTCGAAGTCGATGACTATCTAAACTGTTAATTTTCTTCAAGCAAGAATTTCAGACCATGACAGATGCAGTGTCATGATCTGAAATTCTTGTATTGTGTTACGATCATGTCATTTTTCGATATTTCATAATTCTATTGTTCCACTATTATCCACTATTGATTGAAATAGGCTTCAACTTGTGCCGATGGCAGCCATTTGTGGTCATCTTTCGTCAACCGTACTGTACTTGGTTGCTAAATCAAAATTTAGCAACTAACGTAAACACCGGCTCAGTACCTAGTGTATTACAGTGTTTGGTATTATTTAATACATTGTATCGATGGATGCAACTTGTTATAAGTTGTATTTTGCGTTGTAATCAGTTACATTGTCTTTAGCGAGGTTGTCTACTTTTATTGAAACATCTTTTTGATCGTTGGCACGATTTCAAGCGGCCTTAATGAGAATGGACTGTAATAGATTTGGAAAATTTGGCGAAGAATCAGACCAGCTGAACTAAATGAGGATATTGTCCTAGTTTCCTGTAAAGCCTGGATTATTCCCTTTATTTAACATGAGTAAAATTTATATTATTTTGCTTGTTTTATATAATTTTTGCATCATCATTTATATTGTTTGCTCATTTAACGTCTCCACTGAGGGCACGTGCCTACTCGTACAGGGTGTACATGCTTTAGATGTCCACGTGGGCCCAGTGCGGATTGGCCGACTTCACGCACAACCTTTGAATCTCTTCGTAGGCGTGCGCAGGTTTCCTAACGATGTTTCCTTCACTGATGGCTTAGGATAACCTACATAACTTAATTTCGAAAATTCTAAAACACATTGGTACGTGGCGTGATTTGAACCTGCGCTCTCCCGATTGGAAGGCGACAGTTCACACCTTTGAACCACCGACGCTCTGAACATCTATTGAACATGACATTAAAAGCATAGTTTACCGCATCCATTCTACATTTTCTGCATTACCTGGAGGTAAACTGGCAATGAATGCTTCTAGGTACTAAGTTCACCTATGTGCTGTTGTTTTTATGATGCTGAAAGCTTAAATAAATATGTATAGTACTGTCGAACTAATTGTCGAAAGCTGTTCAAAAAGAAACCATAATCGATCGTCTACCGCAGTGCCAGACATTGTCCTGTGAAATTGGAAGTATTTTGCATTTTTGTGTTTCGGGTTGAGGCCACTGTATTATTACAAACTACCGGGTATATAAGACCTAACAACCGTCACCTAAGTCTCAGAAATTAGTCACTTTGTACAGTGACTGTTTTTGTTGAATACTGCTCTGTCATGGTCAGGCGTCTTATCTTCAGGTGAGCGAACTTACCGTCACGATCACTTAATTACATAAAAAATCTAAATTCCAGGATGAAGGGTCAGCCCCACCTGCCGTACATATCGGACGAGTACGTGATGCTGTTCCTGCACTCCAACTACTACAAGGTGAAGGAGACCAAGGACACCATCGAGTGCTACTTCACCCTCCGAGCGAACACGCCCGACTTGTTCAGCCAACAGGGACCCGTTGTCGCCTAAGAACAAAGCTGTGCTGGATATCACGTGAGTTCATATCTAAGCTATCGACCATTTTTAAAATCAAAATATCTTTATTCAAATAAATCTTTAACAAATACTTTTGGACAAAGGCCTTCCAAATGATTTGTCGATAGGATCTATAACATTACTTTTTGAATATATATATTGGGAGGTCTGCAAAGTTTTGGTTATATGTCCACCTGTACTATGAGCTAGTACTAAGTGGGATAGGTAACAAGACACAACTCACCCATAAATAGTTAAATCTACTCGTATTTTATGACACAATATTACATAGTAGAAAAGTCATTGAAATTAACGATTACCGTGGTTTATTAGCAGAGTGTGGGGTGATAGGTTAATGAATGCAATTATGCAGTATTGTTTTAATTATCATGACATTGGTGTTTTTATTATAAAGTACAGTGAAATTGTTTCAAGGTAAGAAACAATTACGTTTCACGGCCAGATACCACGACGCAATGATATTCTGTATATATAAAATAGATACGTCAACTGTGCCTCAAAACGAACCGCCGAAGAGAGCACAGTTTGTGTTCTTTTGTTAAGGTAAATATACGCTCTTTCGAAATATGTGTACTGTCACTGCATTCGGAACATTTTTTCGATTTTTTTTTCAAGGGATTTTTCTCGGTTGCCAAATTAATCAAAATGAAGTACCTAATGAAAAACGCATAGAAATTTATAAATCTAATCCACCATAAACATTCTGTAAAAAACTAGCCAAGTTTCCATGGAGCTGCTTGTTTTTTCTTAAAAGTATTTAAATTTAGACAAAAGTCGTGCCCAGTCTAAGGTTCCTTACTGCAATTTTTATAATATTGTAGTTAATGTTGTGTGATTGGCCTTTGAAAGGTACACAAGAGTACAAAACGTTCTCAAATTGGGTCCTGAAAATGAGGCGAAATGGAACCTGTATGTACCTGATGGTACGGCAGTGTTTGCATCGCGCTCCACTTGGCGGGTACGATACGAGTAGGCATTTATATTAACGCCTTATACAGACAATATTAAGTTACGAAATTGTCGTCACGTAGTCTTAATAGAGACACACGCTAATTATGCAAAGGTTACAATTTGTAATATGATCCAATATATTACGATAATAATTTCAATGTCGCTAGTATTCACATAAAAAGTTATTTTGATACGATTGCATTTTAATGCAAAGCTGAATCAGAATTTGTCTTGTCCATTTTGTAACCTGACACTTTTCATTGTGAACACCGTCGATATATTATAACCAATGCTATGTTATGTTACTGACAAACTTTTTGAAATCTTTTCGCCTCTATCTCCTTTACACATAACATACCAATGTTGTACAATACGCGCCCGATATTCCGGTTCTCCGCTATATTCATCTGGCCTACACCAATATCTTTACTTATGTCGTCGACCCATTGAGCTTGCCAAGACATGTTCTCCACTTCAGAACTAATATGTTCCAAAGGCTATCGCTGCTGCGACGAACTTGATCAGCCCACTGCCATTTCTTGTAACTGATCCTTAACTTTCTATTAGTATTAGATTACGACGAAACCGAAAATTTACACACATACGCATACTTATTGTAAAAATACGATTAAAATATATTTTTTTATAAAAGAAACATTTTGTACAAGTAGCTTTAAGCTATGCAGGAGCGTCACCTGACACAGGCATTTTCAGCTTAAAAGATGACTGCGACAACTTTTCTGGAAATGTTAAATATTTTTTAACGACATTAAGATATTTTATTATTGTTTGCTTATAAAATCTTTGAACTTATTTCATGACTATTGACACTAGAAATTTCAATTCCAGGCATATGGTGGCCATGCCGAACAAGACTGCTGAAGGCTACCACGTTCTTCTGTACCGGTTATCGGAGTTTGACTACAGCAAGTTGAACTTTGCCGACGCGGTGCGCGTTTTCTGCATGTTCAATGATGTCAAGTTGTCCGAGGACTGCCTGTCTGAAGGGTACATCGTGATCTTTGACATGAAAGGCTGCAGTCTTGGTCATCTCACCAGGGTCACGTTGCCGGCGCTGCGGGCTTTTATGCATTATATCCAGGTAGCATTGTAGATTAGAAATGAAAATGTGGTTTTGCTATATAATTTGCTTCTTCAAAAAGGTGGTTTTAAGGGATCCTGCCATACAGGTATGGGACAAAACCTACATCATCTGAATGTGGTACACACTGCCGAATCTTGAGGATAACACGAGGATCTGGGTACCGGCTAACACGGTACTCTGTGCACTCATCCAGTGTGGAGATCATGGTCAGAAACCCCTAAAATAATCAAAGTTAAGTTAAATGATAAGCTGCGGTGGCTCATTGGTGTGGACCTTCCGATCTGGAGGGTGCAGGTTCAAATCCCGATACGTACCAATGTCTTTTCGAAATTATGTGTACGTTTATCCGACGCTCCTACAATGAGGGAAAGTATCGTGAGGAAACCTGCGTAGTCTATGGATCTCTTATAGGGTGTGCGTAAAGTTGGCCAATCCGCACTAGGCCCGCGTGGACGACTAAGGCCTATACACTCTATACGGGTAGGCTCGTTCCCCTCAGTGGGGGCGTATAATGAACTGATGATTATGAAATCTAAGGGAAGGTCCTTACCTCCGAGGTCTTGTCCAGCAGTGATCCTGGAAGGCTGTAGTAAGCTTGGTAAATATTATGATTTTCTCAAAAGAAAATTTTACTAACTGTCATGGTAGGGCAACGGAAATTTAAAATGTGATTTTTCAGATTTGCAGATTCTTTTACTACCTTTTTATTAGTTATTCTGTCCATAATATGAAGCGCCCACAATTAAACGTACTGACATTGAAACCCCATATTTTTTCTTTCCAGAACGCCCATCCATGCCGCCTGAAAAAGATCCACGTGGTCCATACGGTTTCCTTCATCAACCAAGTCATGTGTCTGGTTAAACCGCTCATCCACTCCAATCTGCTGAACTTGCTGAACTTTCTCATCGAGGGTCCAGAGTCTGTTGTTGACAAGGAGCTTCTGCCGCAAGACTACGGCGGCCCTCTGCCTCCAGTGAAACAGTTGCACGAAGAACAGAGGAAAAACATGGAAGAAAATTATAGGGAATGGCTGGTGGAAGCAGAGATTTTCAAAGCGGATGAGAAGAAGAGGATAAAGAAACCTAGCAGAGGCATGTTCGCTACCCTCACCAGCAGCTTCAGGAGCCTCGACATCGACTGATGAATACATAAACTGATTTTCACCAGGGACCTGATTACTATGAAATATTTGTATAAAGTTTTATCTATTACTATTAGGTATTCATTGAGTTTTGTAATTTTAAAACCTACTATTTTAGATGGTATAAGTTTGCGGTGGATCTTGTACTTTTCTGGTTGTATTTTTTTAACAATTCATGCATATGACAAAATGTTGTGAAATAAAAAAAAGAAAATGTAATTTTAACGTCAGTAAAGCACAGATGTTGAGAGCAAGTTAGACTTCTCGCCTAATTATGATGCATCGTCCTAGCTTACCGCCTTTGAAATACTATCCAGTGGATTGAAGACTGCAAATTTCATAAGTAGTTCTATTTTAAGTTTGGTCTTTTCAAATCTTTACACAACATACTCTGGCTTTTTATAATCCTACGAGCACACTTGTAAATAGTTATGTTATGTCTACCTCTGGACACATTATTTCTTTAAATACTAATGGATAATCTGCCTACATATTTTCATAAATATTTACTTACAGATCTTACCTAAGCGATTTTGAAAGTATTTCCTTTCTATAGTTAATAATGAAGTGTTATATACAGATACAGGGTTTTCGGGTTTCCACTTTATAGAAATATACTTAGTCAATTCCTAAACTTAGTAGAAAATACTATAAATGTGTGTACCTATTTATCTTCCTCATAAAATGATGGCAATAAGATCTATGTGATTCATAAAAAGTATGTTTAATAGATTACAGTCGTTAAACGACTCATAGAATTAGCTATTAAATAATTTATTTAAAAATACTTAATGGATTTCCCCCATTAATGTCATCAGGGGCTGCTATGATTCTTTGATATTTTTCATGTCTTTCTAAACAGTGATTTATAATGATTTTATTTTTAATAATTTAGTTTACTGTACATTTTATTCACATTTTTGAGTTGAAGACCGCAAGTCCCAAAATGGCTCTTTAAAAATATTATTAGTACTCTGTATCTTGTATTTTTTTCAGGATATATCTAACAATAAGACGAAGTTATTATTTTACGTTGTATACTATGTGCAACTTTCGATTCTTAAAACTAATCGCGTTAAGTTACCAAATTTCTCGCAAGTGATTGAACTAGTTCTAAACTAAGTTACGGGCAATGTCTACTGAATTATTTACTTAAAATACTTTGATATCAGTTCTTGTAAAATATTTTATTGATAGATGTTAACATTAACTTCTTTAAGGGTATAATTATCTTATTTTTATAGATTTTCTTATTAAATACTGAATTTTTAGTCACAATATTGATAGATTCTATTTTTTTGTAAAATAAAAAGCCAAAACATTATTTTTGTATATAAACCATGTTATGTAAATAGTCAATAAAGCTATTATAATAAATGTTGTTTGATAATTTTTCGCCTCTATTTTTTAGTACTTATTAAAAATATTATTAATGAAAGTATCAGAGTATAGTATCTTATCTTTTGATAAGCGATATAAATAATTGAATAAAGCAAAATATGAGTATTGTTCAGTAACGAGAGTGAGTTTGGATCGTTCACCATGAAGGTTTATTGGAAAGATCCAGAAATGAGTTTGCTTCAATTAATAAGGAATGTAATAACACAAATATTTTGTACATGGAAAACGACTACATCTAATGCAGAAACTATGCCCAGTGATTGGATTAATACTAAAGTAGGTAATCACACACTTAAAAATGTATATGTGCAAACGGAGATTGACATAGAAGATGAAAAGTGCAAAAAAGAAATCAACACTTATGTTTCCGCCATTAATATTTGCAACCAAAATTTAAAGTTAGACGATCACAGTGACACTGTTATATCGAATGATGACAAACGTAAAGACGTGATTGTGAAAATTTATTCAAATGAGTCAATCAATGTAAGTGACGAAATTGTGAATAAAAATGAAAATATTCAAACTGTTTCTGAAGTTTCGACAGACACAAAACATGAAGAAGATTCGCAGGTTAGTGGCTAATCGTTACTTTAAGTTACATTTCAGTCATCCATCCGAATTCAGTTAGCATACTTTAGTAGAATTCGGCCTACATTATGCCTCAAAAACAATCAAAGCGCAAAAAGCATGATTCGATCCGTATTGACACTGATTGAGCGTGTCTCTGGGCTAGCGATAGGGAGTACGTCCGAGTGAGTGATAGTTAAATGATGAAGGCGTAAGCGACCGTTGTTGGCGGCGGTCTATTGAGAGGTGTCGGAGGCCGAGGCGGCGGCGCGAGCCCGTGACGTCACGCGCGCGTCGCGCACGCGCCCGAGTATCGAGCGGCATGTGCCCATCGCAGCCGGCCCACCGCTCCGCCCGACCAATTCACACTTTTTTATTTTTCCCACCGTACGTAGCGGCCAGTGTAACATACCGATTTTAACACAATAGTCGACAAGGCACGCGATAAGGTGAAGTGACACGACAATAGGCGGCGGCCGCCAAACGCCGCCCGTCCCTCGCCCGAAACCAAAATGGCAGGACGAAGGCTTCGTGCGCGAGCCCTGTGAGCCGAGCGGCTCAGGTCGCGGACGGTATGTGCTCTGTTATATAAATGTTACGCAAGTTAAGGACGGAGTGCCCATCAGAAGGTGCATTTGTTACACGAACTAGCGGGCGGGCTCGTGGTGCAGTGTTCCGTTAGGCCCATGTAACGCGCGCAAGGACTTCGCTCTTCGGTAAGTGTTTGCGCCTAAACTCTTTTAAGTTGAAAAAAATATTTGACAATGTCCGTATCATTGATGGTTTACGATAACAAAGCGTACAACACTGGCTAGCGAGTTTGGCATTTATCGATCGATTCGATAATCCAGAGTACAAGGGAGTTGTTTATATTCTCAATCGGAGTAGACGGTGTGGAGTGTGTGAGGAGCGCAGGGTTCATTGGACATTAGGTGAGAGCGCGTCGATAGGCCGGCCTTTGGAACGGCCTCGCGCCTGACAACCTTAGCCGATCTCTTTCGTCTGTGGACCCCGTTATATTGATCAATCTTTTAAATGGATCCTAATTTTCCGTATAACAAAAATAAATCTATATAGCATATAGCTATAGAATAAATGCCATTAAAAAAAACTGTCAAAAAAAATAATTGCTGCAGTCGCTGTCAGTTGTTGATGGGTACCAACCTAAAAAAAATTAAAGGTCCTATAATGATTTTTTTAATAATTTATGTAAATCTTAATAGCCAGTATAACAACATCAATTTATTACCAATCGACATGGGAGTGATTCCGACCAACTCCTTGAATAGTTAATAAGTACAGCCATTGGTTAAGTTACTATTAATCACCTTAGTAACAGGAAATCATAGATATCATGGAGGTTTGATGGATTCGTTGGAGGTCATACTAACCACAGACTTTGATATACACTGATATAGATCAGTGGTTACTATCGGTACTGTCAGTAATTATTGGACATTTTATTCAACAAATGAATTCATGCTTTTTGTGGTGGAGCTATTAATTTATTAGTTTTCTTTTTTATGAGATGTGTTTTAAGTACTTGTTTTACCTACTGCCTACTAGACTCCAGTAATGATAACCATGTTATTTTACTAAAACATAATTTCGTTGAGTTCTTTGGAATAATTTGGAAAAAAATAGGTACACATATGTATTTCAAGGAATTAACGAAGTCATCGATACTTTTCATCACGTAGCTATGAATGCTTCCGATTTACTTATATAAAAAAAATCATCAGACGAAGTAGCAAAAACTTATAGTCACATAGATTGCATTAAAATTTCATTAAAAATATCACTGCTGCCGTAATATTACCTTTAATTTATTATGAATCGATATATCATAGGATATGCTATATAAATGGACCGGGATATCTGGCGCAAAATGGGGGAGACCTATGTCCAGCAGTGGACTGCGATAGGTTGAAGAGAGAGAGATGCTATTCATATAAATATATGTATTTTTTTCATAATGTAACATGTCAAAATGTAAGTGCAAATTGTGGCTCAGTAGACTGATTAATTTTTATTACCATTTCGCGTGCTAGAGTTAAGGGTTCTCTACCAACCAAATTCTCGTTATTAACAACATATATTGGTTCTGCTTAAGTACTTAACTATAGTAATCGTAAATAAATATTAAGAAGCATACTTACGTTAATTGATTAAAAATTCATCATCAGCCCATTAAAAGTCACCACCGAGGGGCACGAGCCAACACGTTGGCCGACTTCACGCAAATCCTTTGAATCTCTGCAGGCGTTGTTTTCTTTCACCGTAAGAGCGTCGGATAACGTATAACCTACATATAATTTCGAAAATTCAAAAACACATTGGAAAGTGGCGGGATTTGATACTGCACCCTCCAGATCGGAAGGCAACAGTCCACACAAATGAGCCACCGACGCCTATTACACGCGCTACAATCTATCTAACACTTTGACGTCGTAGTGTTTAATGCCATAAAATGTTAGGAAATGATTCGTTTTGACAGTACGAAAGTAGCTCAATTCGCATTTGGTATGACAGTTAATACCCCTGTTCTGAAAGGGTATAATCTACATTGAATTTATTTTATTTAGCTTCAGCTTATCAGGTGGGTTGTTTACTTAGTTGTTTCAATTTACACAAGGAGTATTGCATAGAATAATATCACAGAGTACCGCACACCGTGGGAGAAAAGGTCAGACTTAACCCACGCATACACCCTTAAATTATCTTATCACTTTGAGAGTTCTATTTAAGAAAACAACGCAAAGTCCAATTTGTAATAGAAACGATAATAATACAAAAATGAACTTCTAATACTTGAAAATTTTCCTTTGGTTTCCGAAGTAATCTTTTTTCCAAAGAGTCTAAGATGCAGTTTTTTATCTACAGGGGGTTTCGTACTTATAATTATGAAACGCGGATTATCCGGTTTTTAAATGAGTGCTAATCGAATAACACACACTAGTATATACATCGCTACCAGTACAACCATTATATCCACGGCTGGATAAAGGCTTTCATACGTATATTAATTATAGTTAATTGTTACTCTGGGTTATCAATAGTATTTTCTTAAAATTATTTTGAACAATGAAACACATAATGCTCAATTGGTGCCGAAAATATGTGCACACTTTTGTATTTAAAGAAAGTCAAGATCAGATACGTTTTTTAAATATTGTTGTTTTCAATAATAGGTTATTATAACTAAACTATCAACTAATGAACATTTATTTATTTATTTTATGAAACAGGACGCATTTGAGTACGGGATTTCTAAACTAAAAACTTTAATAAAGAGATTGATTGAGATAATAATTTTAATTAAAATTAAAAATAGCAGTCATGTAAAATTACCGGTCACCACACTGGAAAAATTCTTCTGCTCCGATTAGTATTTTAATTAGTTTCATGCTAGGAGGAATTATAATAATATTTCCTCCTAATCTGGGTTTAATTATCAAATCATCTATACGAACGAAGAAACTTAAGAAGTAAAACTCTTTTACTGGCCTTGTAAGTCTACCCATATTTAACAAGGAACACGCGCAGTATAGATCTGATCCCTTAACGACGATGTTGTGGCGACCGAGTCCAATTCTGGGCTGAAGGCTGAAACAAATCAATGGGACATCCCAAGCGGATGGCCTTCCTAGTCTGTCTGTACAAAAACAATAAAAAAGGACGTCGGAACCCTACTTAAGGCCCTCTGTCGGTGACAGCTGATATTCGCCCTTCCTTTTTGTGCTCGTTTTGTTGTCGACTCCACGGGAAAAATAACTGTTTAAAAACTTCCCGCTTAAGTGCGCCTCTGGTATCGCTTAATCTTGATAAAGTTTGTTAATTCATTTTATTTTCTCATGGCCAACACAAAGTTTTCATCTTGAAGCTTTCTTAGAACGAGACACCGAATGATAGTGAGATAAACTTTTGTACAATTGAGTGAGATTGTTTGATGGCAGTAAAGGAGATTAAGACATTTTTGACTCTTTAACACTAAGGAGATACGATAAGATCCTTGTTTTTGTAAATAGAAAAAGAACATCTCTACTTTTATGACTAGTTGTGCCGTTGAACTATACAGTGCGTAAGTATACATATATACAAATATGTAATAGAAAATTCAGGTATTTGTTAACATACCGCTTATCAAAATCACTGAGGTATGGCGGCAGAGTCGGGAAGTGTGAAATCGTGTTATTTACGTGATGATGCGCCGCAGTCTGGGACAAAGCTAAAAGATAGATATTAAAAAACCAACAAGTTTCTACGGTTTATTACGCCGTCATAAGTTAGGTAGTAGTATAATTTATTATATTATCTGTGGTAGTAGGAAACATATACATCTGAGATAAATAATTCTAGTTTTAAGTTTATTAGTGGTAAATATCGCCAAACACAATTATGTAATTAGGGTGGTACTCTTAAATACAATGTTGTATCGCCAGATACATACAATAGTAAAATTTTAACCGTGTCATTGCCAGTCCAGACACATCAAAAACATTTGTTTCTGTTGGATGTATCCGACAGCGACAATTAGTGTTTGAATTTTAACGACCCATTTCGTGTAATGGTTGAGGCGCTACTATAGCAAGGGTCCGGGTTCAATCCCCGGACAATACAAACATGTGTATGCATGAATATGTTGGTTTGTATTGGTCTGGGTTTTTTTTATGTATAATATGTATGAAATAACAAAAAAAAGTACATTATGTTGAGTATCTATATTACAGGCTAATGTTAAGTTTGGGACTAGATGGCACTTTGTTTATGTCAGTGGATATTTATTAATAAACACAGGATAATCATTCGTATAACAATTTATTTAACATTCATAGCATAGATTTAACTCTAAATCTGAACACAAGACGTGTTCACTTTATCATGAAGAATAATATATAATCAAATACTATTCCTAAAAGCGTCCTTCCAACATCTTGCTCACGTATGTACTTTTAAAAACCATTCTTCTCGTCCCGAGTTCCGGGGCTGAGTCCGGACACAATGGCAAGCTGTGGCCAATATAACCGGCGGAATGTGTCGACGTACCGCTTTGTGTATTTCTATTCGGCTCACCAAAGAATCCTTGCCGTATGCGGACTGGTTGGAAATAAAGTATTGTTCGCATAGAAAATAAATTAACTAAATGCACTACACAACAGGCGCAGCAGAATTTAAGCTCACATCATGAATACAACTATCGCTCAAACTCAACAAATCGGTAGCGTTTAATACGCAAAACTAGATTTTTGTTAAATTGTTCAACATAATTAGTAAAATGCAAAAAAATATATACATCATAATCATCTCATTAAAAGTTCCCACCGAGGGGCACGAGCCAACCCGTAAAGGGTGTTTAGGCCCTAGTCTTCCACGCGGGCCCAGTGCGTGTTGGCCGACTTCACGCACAACCTTTGAATCTCTTTGAAGGCTGTGCAGGTTTCCTCACGATGTTTCCTTCACCGTAAAATAATATGATGTACATATAGATTCGGAAACTCGAAACACTTTGGTCGTGGCTAGATTTGAACTTGCACTCTCCAAATCGGAAGGCACAGTCCACACCAATCCACCGACGCTTATTACATGAAATATAATATAACACCAAACAGCTCGATATTTATCGTGGCTAATGAAAAATATGCCTAAGAGCCTTGACTTGTTAGCCTGTAGGATAGATAAATCGAGAAGATGAAACCAAAATTGGATAGATAGCTATCTCTTTGCTTCAGTAAAAGGGAAGGATGTATAAAGATAAAGCCAGTTTTAGAAAAATAGACTGAGTTTTGAGTTTTTACTCATAAAAAAGGAGGCTAGTAGGAGGATTCAGTTGGGTTGGGCGGCATTCGGTGAGCTACGTCATGTTCTAAAGTCAACTATTCAGCAACGCTTATAGACGAAAGTCTTTGAGCAATGCGCCCTACCCGTGCTAACATACGCAGCTGAGACATGGACACTGACTGCGGGATTGGTTCACAAGTTCAAAGTCACTCAACGTGCAATGGAGCGAGCTATGCTTGGAGTTTCTCTTAGGGATAAGATCAGATATGATTTAATTCGTAAGAGAACTAAAGTTACCAACATAGCCCGCAGGATCAGCTTGAAGTGGCAGTGGGCTGGTCTGTGCTGAACCGATGGCCGTTGGAGCAGACGAGTTCTGGAGTGGAAATCGCGTCTTGGCAAGCGTAGCGTAGGGCGCCCTGTCCAGCAGTGGACTGCGATAGGTTGTAGAGAGAGACTCATAAAAACATGCTGCCGTAATTAAGTACCTATGCTGAAAATACATCAGTCAATTATAGTTTTGAGATTTTACGTATGCTGTACGAGGCAAATGAATGAACTTGATGGTGAATGCCATCAAAATGGACATATTTGCAATCACACAGAAAATAGAAAGAGAATAAGACAAGAAATCTGGGGGCCAATCTTCTAAATCTAAACGGCCTAACTCTTCCAATCCTTACTTCAACAAATTCTACATATCAGTAAATATGTATAGCTTGACTGTTTCGTTACTTATACTGATATTAAATCAGAAACTAAATATTCGCATCACCTCCACGACCTTTAGCGAAACAGCTTCTACAGCTTTGAAATGGCTACGCTAAGAGAGCTGGAAACACCGCTTTGAAGTCAGTTGAAAAACAGTGAGGTTGAACTAGTATAGCTGAAGCAAGCATCCGAAAAACAATGAGCTTCGCTCGAGGCTTGAGTACAATTCATAAAAAACTACTGAAAACATCACAGAATTGCAGCAAACACGAAATGTGTTCTATTTACCTTAATTTAGTGGCTTTTTGTTCCGATGAACAGTTTGACCCGTAACTGAAGTTGTTGACAACGCGGAGATCCGTTCCAAAGCGCCGCAAACTAAAAACAGGACTGTAATACGTTTTATGGACAGTGCTCAAGCTCGCTTCTCTATCAAAATCGCGAGGCAAACAAATAAAAGTAGGCATTGTACGACAAAAATATTCAGGAGCCGGCCGGGTGGCATTATAACAGGGAAAGTCGGATAAAGTGGCTTGTTTTGTTCTACGAGCGCGTAGTCGGATGCTTTGTGCAAAAACTCTCCATAGGAGGAATAAAAATGTTTGATTCAATATTTTGCGATAGGAGTGTTATGGCTGTCAAACTAAAAATGAAAGCTATGTTCGCTCGTCGCGTCGGTGGCTCAATGGTGTGAACTGTCGCCTTCCTACCGGGAGGGCTGAGGTTCAAATCTCGCCACGTACCAATGTGTTATCGAATTTTCGAAAATATATGTACGTTATCCGACGCTCTTACGGTGAAGGGAAACATCGTGAGGAAACCTGGGCACGCCTGCGAAGAATTCAAAGGTTGTGCGTGAAGTCGTCCTATCGCACTGGGCCCGCGTGGACGACTAAGGCCTAATCACCCTATACGGGTAGGGTCATGCCCTCGTAGGGACATTTAAAGAGCTGATGATGATGATGATAAGCATTTGTTTGACACGATTCGATTACCTATTACACAGCTGTTAAATTACTGAATACTAGTGTCCGACCGAAGGTCTATTTTCGGCCGAAGCCGAAGCGATTATTCGGCAATCGCCACAATCTTCGGCAGAAGCCGAAGCCGAAGGTTTATAAGCTCTTAGTAATTTTGTTCAATATTGTCTACAAGCTACAATTATTGTTATAGATTATTTCAAAACTTCAATATATTGACTGTCTCATATGGAAGTGGGTTCAAAGATGATAAAAAAGTTTGTGATTTATTCGTAAAAAATAATCATTTATTTGATTAAGTTATTTATAAATCACAATCAGACCAATCAATCAGTCTTTGTTACTCGACAAAGCCGACACTAGACTAATAAATAAAATGAACAAACACCAATTCTTAATAAATAATTAAATGTTGGTCAATTAAATGCACAGTTTAGTCTGTCGTCTGCACGTCTTTCGTAACAGTTCGTTCAATCCGACGGTTGCTCGGATCTTCGGCGAAACCTTCGGCTTCGGCCGGGTTTTGGGCCGAAGCCGAAGGTTTCGCCTTTTGGCCGAAGGTGGCCGAAGCGAAGCCGAAGCCGAAGCTTCGGTCGGACACTACTGAATACGGAGACTAGAAGTTTTACGTAACAAGTTAGAATATACATACACTGTGTTCCACTGTAGTCTTTCGTTTATGTTTCTCACCCTTGGTCATAGCTGTCAGTTACCTTTTACAATCAGCTGATCTGAAAACTTAATACGACGAACAGTTTGATGTGGTTGTTGTAGGTATGAAACTAGTTCACACAGCTAAAGTTTCAAATGCAGTCCGAAAGTACCATGACTATCGGTATTTTTTTTTTAATTTTGTAATTTTTGAATCCTCAGATTTCTATTCATTGATATATGCATTTTTTTACTTATTAAATATGTACAAATAAGAGATTTAAAGGAAACGCTTTATATCTATTTTGCAGTATATCAATGGCTTTAGTGCAACCATTTCGCACGTATGTATGCAATGGCTTCATTCGAGTTATGGCCAGGATAAACGATACTGCAGCTTTGATTGACGATCTGACATTACATTCATGTGAAAGGGCACAAATAGACTCAGTTTTAAAAAGGTTATGGTTTTTGGTGAAAATTCATTATACCTACATGGTAAAATATCGGTTTAGTACAAGTAAATAAACATACAAATAGGTATATTTACGGATTTTATTTAACCCGGTTGCATAAAGGACGATTTAAATAAAAGAAGTCACTCGTGGTGCACGAAATAACTTTAACAGAATAAGTACTGATTAATATATGGTTCAAACCAAATAAACGTACATATAATTTCGAATTTCGAAAAGCGTAGCGTAGGACGCCCTCCGGCGCTGGTGGAGGCCGGACGAGAAAAGCGGAGGACCGCGATAACTGGGCAAAATGGGGAAATTTTGTCCAGCCATAAATAGATAGAAAAGACATTGGTTCGTGGCGGATTGAATTACACCTCCAGATCGCAAGGCAACAGCCGAAACCAAAGAGCCGAAGACGCTGTATTTACTTAATAACAATAATAATAAGAACGACCACTATGCAAGTGGTCATTGTTAATATCCATTACTGTCATGGTTGTCACCTACCGCACTCATTGTCAATTTTTTACGACCTCCAGGTCAACAAGCACAGAATGTTTCCCGACATTAAGTTTGCCTTTGCATAATTTGTTCAGTGCATACAATTTAATCAAATACTGTGCTCTGCTTTGCTACCAGCGGTAAAATATATTTTCATCAGTAAAACCTAGCGTTAAATCCAGGGTGTCAGCTAACTCTAAACCAAATTTAATTAAAATCGCTTCAGAAGATGGTAGACTAGATACTGAGTCATCGTCTGAGTCGTCATACCACTGCAGTACCAGATATCGTCCCATATAATAAGAGTGCTATGCACTTTTGTGTTTCGGGATGAGGGCACTGTAGCTTGTGAAATTACCGGGTATAGGATACCTAACATCTGTTGTTTCGGGTCACGGGCGCAGTGCGGCATTGATGGAGAATAATAACTCTAGTTATTGGTCTCTTTCAATGCTGCTCTGTCATGGTCGGGCGTATCACTCACCAACAGGTGAGCGTCCGGACCACAGATTTCCCAATACAGGAGTTGGGGCAAGCCGCGTTTTTAAGTGCGACAAATGTAAGCTCAACGAGCATATACTGTCTGCCAGTTTACGCTCTGTGAGACGAGTCAAGACGCACGAATATTAGAAGAAATAACCATTTTTTCCCAAAATGCCATCCTGCCTGTGCAATTGTAACATGCCATCATCGCAATGAATCAGTAAATTTACCAAGAAATATACCTTTTCACAGGTAAGAACCGAAAAGAAATTGCGACACTGGGACTGCCTATAAACTTGGCAGCTTGTCCAGTCTAATTGTATATTCGGATGTCTGTGGTCCGGACCGTCCTGTTCACTATGTAACATAAAAGAAAAGAAGTAACAAACATACACCACACACAAACTTTCATATTCATAATAAAAGATGATGATGATGATTATAATATGTATAGTATAGATAACACATTTTCTTCAGTCGCATACTAAGGATTATCCATTCGCGGAGCTATCTCAGCGATATGAGGCGATCCATCAATCAGTGACGTGCGAGCTAATGGCTCGAGCGACGATTGAGTCACGATTACTCTTCCCATTACAACAGAGGCGCACTCAACTATTCTGGGGTTGCTTTGAATCGAACCTAAAGTATTTTATATTTTAATATGTCCCATAAAAAATATTATATGATTTTGGGGGGCCGATTTTGTAAAAAAAAAATCAAATATTCACACAAAGGGCATCTCAGAATGGGACTCGAACCTCGGCTTACGGTTACGGCGATTCATAGGAGCTAGATAATCTAGTTTATGTTTGGAATGTAAAATTCATTAAGAGTGGGCCTTAGTCAAGGAGTAGGTAAATTTCGACCAATGGCGTGCACAGAGATTATGAATAGGGTATGCACAGTAATTAATTCTCATCGCAAAATCCATCAACAATTTACATTTTTGTCAAATTGAGTGCTGTTAGTAACAGCAGATCACCTACGGTTTTAAATCTGTAGCGGAAAATGCGAGAATAAGTGGACATAATTTAATATGTTGGCGATTTTCAGGGTTCTTACCCCGCCCTAGATACGTCTCTGTGTAAAGAGAGGCGCGCCTTAGTGCAGTTTGAGCGTGTATCTTCTTATCGGATGAAATTTCGCTGAATGCCCGCCTCAATTCAAAAACCAGAATGTATCTGAGGGCACGACAGTGCCCCCGCCAAGACGAGCCAAGCGAAGCGCAAGAGCCACTCCTTCTTTTTCTCGGAGTGATTCGACGTATTTTTGAACTCTCTTTCTCTTTTCAACCTATCGCAGACCACTGCTGGACATAGGTCTCCCCCATTTTGCGCCAGATATCCTGGTCCTCTACTTTTCTCATCCAGCATCCACCAGCAAACTTTCGCAAGTAGTCGGTCCATCGGGTTGGAGGGCGTCCTCCACTACGCTTGCCAAGACGCGGTCTCCGCTCCAGAACTCATCTGCTCCAAGGGCCATCGGTTCTGCGACATACATGACCAGCCCACTGCCACTTCAATCTGCTGATCCGACGGGCTATGTCGGTAACTTAAGTTCTCTTACGGATTAAATCATTTCTGATTTTATCCCTAAGAGAGACCCCGAGCATAGCTTGCTCCATTGCGCGTTGAGTTACTTTGAACTTGTGAACCAATCCATACAACAAAAACAATTCTCATAGAGTTGGTTTTAGCAGTTCTTAAGAAATAGCTCTGTTCATATGTCAGTCCTCATTCCTATTGCAAAAAAGGACCTGTATTTAAAATACAATTACAGTTTCTGCACTACAAATTGCAAGCAAAAAATTCTTTGGAAAAATGTAGCTTACAGTTTTTGTTGGAGCCTTTGAAACGGGAATCGTGTAATTCCGCTGACACATGAACCCACTCGGCTATTCTATTACTATCTGAATCTACAGCACCTGCTGACGACTGCTAAAATATTTTAAGGATTCGTTCTACGCGTTCTTCTACGTTTTATTTGTATATGAAAATCGGTTATTTTAATTCAGGCTTAGAATAAGTACCAAAACTTAGCTGAAGCAATCAATTGAAAGCGAAAATAAATATATACTCTCAAATTCACATCAAAACGTTATCAAATCATGCAGCCTGTAAGTAAATAAAAAACTAACATCGATTCTACAAAAAGTTGATGAGATGTCGTCAATGAATTGTAATATTTGTTATTCGAAAGTTTGATTAATTGAATTTTTCGAAATAAGGTAGTGAAATCTAATAATAAATGAAAATTACGATACATGCACGAAAATAATAAAGAATATTTCAGAATCCAAGTAATCTAACGGCAAACTTGTCTCGATATACGATGTCTAGACGCGTTCTAAAGTTCTCATAAATCGGTTTTTATTAGCGCGGACTGCCAAGCTACTTGTATGTAAACTTGTCTATGTTACTTTGTAGTTTAACTCCAGTTATTTCTTCGTTCATAGCGATTATTGTGTTACTACTTTTAAGGCCAGGTTTAGGAAGATTTGATTTTTTTATGTCAATAAGTGCGATTAATGGCAAAACATCGCTCACGCTTTGCTTCACTATAGTATGAACTTCCTTCACATATGTGAAGACATGTGTACCTATATAAGTAAGAAATATTATATAATACTTATATGTACTGTTTTTTACTTTTTATGTCTTTACTAGCGGCCCGCTCCTGCTTCGCACGGGTGCAATGGTGATATTTGTATTAGGTACGCTCCCGTCTCTCCGGTCGGCCGGTACCGCCGCAAATGCTACGTACAGAAATTTTTAAATCTGTAATATCTTTGAAAATATTCATTGAAATCATATGCTGTAAAGAGCCATATATATTTATATATATCTATATTAAATCAACAATGTGTTTAAGGTATTTAACTGGATAAGGATTAATGTTGTATTGGATAGAATCGCTTCGAAAATTTGTTGTAGAAAGTAAATGACAAAAAAAAATTATTGTGGGATATTCATAAGAGATAGACATATACAAACGCGGAGTTTTCTGTAGACCTTTTCAATGTATATTATCTTTGTTTGCAAAGTAAGCGGCAAATATGACATTATTTGCGACATCACATTAGAGACCTCAAAAATAACAGTATTTCCCTACTTTTTAATGGATGTTATTATACACATTATCCTTCCTCTTGAATCAGTATCTATTAAAAATAACCGCATTTAAATCCGTTACGTAGTTTTCAAAATTTAAGCTCAGGAACATAGGGACATGGGGAAAAAAAAGCGACTTTGATTTAAACTATGTAGTGAAGTAAACTGGATGACCAGTTCACACACACTCTTGACAAATGCGTTCCATAATTCCATTACATGCATCTATCTATCTATACAGGGTGAAATCGACATCGACAGGTACATCACCAAAATAAGAGATAAATTTATTTGTACAAAAAACAAATATTTTAGAATACTAAAGATCATGGTAAACACTTTGCGATTGATACATAATTATTACGATATAAATAATAAAAATAAATAACTTAAATAAAACAAATATGGGTAAAGCGGATTCACGGAGCGCGGTATGGCAGAGGGCGGCGCGCTCGCTTCTGTGTCACGTAGTAAGAGCTATAATAAATTATCGAATTACTCAATGCGATGCGATAATTTATTAATTTTGTAAAACTTTTATGATAAATCTATATGTTATTAGGTTCCCATACAATTTTCCATAATATGAGTACAATAATACTTTAAGTGGATGCCAATGATTCAAAATTCACACTGTATATTAAAAAAAAAACGTAAAAAATGTAAATATATTAGTTACATGAGAGCGTCGGTGGCTGCATGGTGTGGACTGTCACTTTCCTACCGGGAGGGCTGATGTACAAATCCCGACACGTACCAATGTGTTTTTCGTTATCCGACGCTCTTACGGTGAAGGAAAACATCGTGAGGAAACCTTCATGCACGCCTGCGAAGAGATTCGAAGGTTGTATGTGAAGTCGTCCAATCCTCACTGGGCCCGCGTGGACGACCGAGGCCTAATCACCCTATACGGGTAGGCTCGTGCCCCTCGGTGGGGACGTCTAATGAGCTGATGATGATTACTTACATAACCGCATTTTCATGATATAAGATAGATGGATTAATTGGTTTATAGTACTTATGTACAATGTTTTCTGTGTTTATAGTCTATTACAAGAAACTTAAAAAATGGTATACTCATAATGTAAATACAAAAGTACCTTTAGCTGCTGTATACACGTGATCATTACACGACACAATATGAGTCCCAAAAGACAGCATAAAAACAGTCTGAACTTATGCTACGTAAACTGTACCCTATAACGAGCTGAAGAACGAAAAGTGAACTGTAATTCAATGGATGTAAGGGCGATCATCCTTCGAGACGTGCTAGAATAATAACTAGATATTGCATTACCCCTTGGCACGTGAATGTATTCTAGATTTTTCTGGAAAAACTTATACTGTGTAAGAGTTACAACAGTGTCGTGCCTGAAAGTTTTTTTGTCGTGTTCATTTAGTTTGTCGCATAGGTACGAATATTGCAGTATTACCGAAGGTTATTAAGGACTTAACAAGTTTGTACCTCTGCGAATATATAAGGCTGCATTAGCGTTAACAAATCGTATATCTATTAAACACAAAATGTATTA